>LGRX02030081.1:0-202910 GCA_001247695.2 Cymbomonas tetramitiformis
AAAACAAAAGTTACTGATATTATGAACAAAATATTCAACTCTCAGACCATAAACATATCGGCATCATGAGCCAGTCGGGAGCGAAATACGTTGTTGAGCTGCCCACTGCCGAGGTCCGTAAGAAAAAGGTAGACATTTATCGTCTAAATTCTGGCTTTTGACGAGAAAGACCAGAGTTTAGACGAGCTCCACAATCATCAAGTAACGCAGCCCTCGAATCGAATCGCGGGTAGCCGCGCGAAGCGCGGCTCGTCTAAACTCTGGGGACGAGAGTAAGTTCTTATACATTCAGGAACTCTTTCCATAACTCAACTGTACTGAGTACTCCGTACAACAGTCTAGGCACCTCACATCAACATCATTCTGATCGGTCCTACTGTACTCCGTACTGAGTACTTCTGCGTTTTATACTTAGCCGTTTTTCTTGCTCTTGTGCTTGCCTCCTAGCACATGCGGGATGCCGCTGCCGATGCCGCGAGCCCGCGACGACCAGTTCGAGTTGAAGATCAAGCGAAGGGGAAGGTGAACGTTGAAGTGGAATACACTCAACACTGTGTCCATCGAACTACAATAAAGAAACTGAGGGTTTTCTGATCTGTGACAGGTGACTGGAAGTATGACAGTCACCGGGAACCGATCTGAAAACTGAGGTTTTCTAATCGGTCGGAGGCCATATATAAGAGCCGTCTCAGTGACTGAGAAGGCTTCTTGCCGTGTTCTGATTAACTGTGTGGAAGTGTCTCGCTGCGCGTTCCGTAGTGAGAATTTGTTCGTTGATTGCGTAGCGCAGTTGAGAATTTTTATCTATTTCTGTGCGCGGAATGGAGTGGTACACGGACGCTGAGAAATGCCAGCTCAAGATTACGGAGTTGGAGGCGCGACCTCAGTATGTGGCAGCGATTGTTGCTTTTGGTGAGGGAGAGGAGCTTACGCCTGAGCAGGGGAAGCTGATGGTCCAAATGGGTCGCTTTACCAATCGGTTAGCGCAATTGTTGGGGGACGCGACTCAAGCGGCTGGAAAGCGTGGGCGCCCTTGGGAAATGCCTGTGGACCTGGAGAACTTTCCAGGGTCTGATCGTGTGGAGCTGACCAGGGCCACGAACGAAAAGGACAAGGACAAGGGGTTGCGCAAGCAGTATGCTGAGGTCCAGCACCACTACGTCGCTCACGTCACGACGGTGGCAGCGGTGAAGGACGTTCAGCAATTGGTGGTGGGTTTGGAGCTGCCTGAGGACGCGATTAGGGCCCTTGAGCGTGTAATGGACCTGGCTGAGAAGGGCAGGGAGCGAGCACGAGCTCGTGCCAAAATGTTGGCAATGGTCAGCGACAAGGGGCCTGAGTTGGGTTGGCCGATGTGCGAGAAGTTGGAGTTGCGCTCATATGTTGACAACGAGGAGGAAGACAAGGCGATGCGAAAAGCCGAGAAGTTGGTGAAGGCGGAGAAGCAGGTGGCTGCTGCTGCAGCAAAACAGCGCGACCAGCCGAGGGGGAATTCAGCAGGGGAGCGTTTTTCTTATGAACATCCTGTTGTGAATGTACCTTCCCCTCCTATGCCCCAAGATGGTGTGAGGATCCAGTGCTGGAATTGCCGCCAATGGGGGCACCACCAGAACGACTGTACCCTGCCTCGCGGTGCTGGTCGTGGCCGTGGACGTGGTGGATTTTGACCGTGTGGCCATGAGTGCCGTTGGCCATGAGTGCCGTTGCCGTACGTCGGCGTGTGATCGCAATGAACTTTGGTCTGTGCGGAATTGCCAGACGTAGGAATGAATTTTGAAGTACCCTAATTTGTATGGCGTGATGCCGTTGTAAGCGAGCACGAGTCTCGCGTGGTGTGAATTGTGCGAGTTTTTGTTTGAGTGCTTTTCGAGTTTCTTAATTGTGCTTTCTTTGATGCGTAGATGCTTTCTTGGGGCGATGTGTCTCGTGGACGCGTTTTGGCGTCGTTGCCGCGATTGTGAGTTTTGATGTTTTGACGGAGTGTCGATGTGAGTGCTTAACTCCGATTGTTTTTGCTGTGTTGTCTTAATGCTGTCGGTAAATTTTGCAGGTTTGGGCTTCTGGTTTCGGCAGGCAGCAGGGCGGTCTTGCTGAGTTGCAATGCTGGTTGAGTTTCTTTGCCCCTTTTCCGCACTGCTTTGTGGTGATCTTTGTGGGTTTGCAGCGGCCGAGTTTCCACTACAAATGTGTCATTTGTCGGCTCTGTAGCCGTACGTAGCCGATTAGAAAACTGAGGGTTTTCTGATCTGTGACAGGTGACTGGAAGTATGACAGTCACCGGGAACCGATCTGAAAACTGAGGTTTTCTAATCGGTCGGAGGCCATAAGAGCCGTCTCAGTGACTGAGAAGGCTTCTTGCCGTGTTCTGATTAACTGTGTGGAAGTCCCGCCCCCCGCCCTTGAGCAGGTAGCACCGTGGCAGCGGTGATCGGAGTGCGCTAGCAGCGATGGGATGGAAGATTGTCTTTTGGCCCGCAGAAGGGCAGACGGATCTTTGTTAGGCTCCGTAGAGAGTAGGCTGCGGCATTGCACCTGTGCAGTACTGACTGTTTTGGCAGAGGCTGGCAACAGTTGTCCCTCATGGGGGCCTGCGAAGGACCCTCATGCTAGTTCCTGCTTTAAGTGCTGTACAGTAGGCTTAGCTGGGTGTTGGTGCATTGCCAACATACCTGACTTGCGATGAGCAGGTACCCTGTAGCTTTGGAGGGTTTCAGCCCCAGCTAAGTATTTGAACCGTAGCCTAACTCTGAGTGAGAGAGCCGGATATTTTATGTCTTGTGGTGTCGGGAGTGTGGGTACCCCTTGGGATAGCATCCGTGAGAGGTGGGACCTTGTGGGTACCGATTTGGGCTAGGGTAGTACAAGGTAGTCGTATGTCATTAATTTCCACACGCAGTGCAGCGGCCGAGTTTCCACTACAAATGTGTCATTTGTCGGCTCTGTAGCCGTAGCCGATTAGAAAACTTTAAGTATCTCCTTATAGGAGAGAGTTTTACGTCACACGGTGACGACTTTAAATCTCATACTAAACAAATTAGATTTGTGTATAAGTGGCGTATAAAAATTCACTACAGTGAGAGAAAAAGCGGGTACGCTGTACCGAAATTCAAGTTTTCCCCCAAAAAGGGGTTAAAAATGACATGGATGAAAGACACGTATTGATCAATCGAGTCGCCGTTACAAAATAAATTTAAATAAAAGATTATGCATGTAAAAGGTCACTCGAATCCCGTCACACCGATATGCGACATGCACATGTGCGATTCATCTGTGGAATGGCACGTGTCATCAAAGTTAAGCAAACAGAAATTTGGTGAAATTCTTCACCCCCCCCCTTCACTTGGATCGACCGCATCGGAAGAATCGTTCGATTCATATGGAATGTCGGACATCGTTGGAAAGCTGTGTTCATCGGCTTTCTTATGGCGTTCTATTTATATCCAGATTCGTATCCAACCGTCCTGGATATATGTTCAAAGATAGCGTTGTGAAGTCGTCAGACGAGTCTGAAAGAATTTAAAAAGGCGATTTTAGATATGGGATTTGTTATATGACCCTCTAATCGTCAGGGGGTGACGACTTCTCCTATTAAGAGATTCACAAGTCAAAGGCAGCGGTGAACGCAGAGTTATCGGGTAGTGGGTGCTGTTTTATGTTTGTTCTTGGTATCATAAAAATACTGCACTACGCTACATATTCATAGTGAATGCGAGTGCTACTGTAATTTTTCTGCGCGCATGTCGGTGTGCTTAGCATCGAATTGAGGGGTGAACGAGAAGTAAGTTCTCGCTAGTCGTATGAACTAGATGAAGTTGGTTAAATTCCAACTCACCCCACTTGGCCTTCTTATTTTCCTTTGCCACTCTTATATTTCATCTTATGATATTTTTGCGCTTTACTATCCATTGGTTTTGAGTTGCGCGTTGTTTTTCAGATCGGCTGAAAATGAGCGAGTGGAAAGAACTAATTTTCAGCCCATGACCAACACCAAGACCTAAGGTGTGTGCGCTATCTTTCCTAGGTTGGTACATAAGAATTTGCGCGTTTGTGTTATGTGCTTGCTTTACTAAGCGTGGGTTTCTTTGTTGCGCTTTATTTTTCAGATCGGTTGAAAAGGAGCGAGTAGAGAAAGCAAATTTTCAGCCCATGACCAACGCCAAGACTTAAGGTAAAAGCTATACCCTTTCTAAGTTAGAACCTAATTTGTTGTGCTTTTGTGTGAAGTTTCTCACTTGACTAAGTGTTGGTTTATTTTTCCACTTGGTTTTTCAGATCGAATGAGAATGGGCGAGTGGAAAATCTCGGAAGGTTTTACTCCAAGACCAACGCCGAGATTTCTCGCTTGTTGCACGTTGTTTTAAAGAGATTAGGTTAATTCCCTAGAGGCAATTTTCGGACTAGAGCCTTGTTTTGAGCGAATTAGGCTACGAATGGGGCAGCCCTACTTACGATTGGATTGTATTGTGGATAGTAAAAATATTAACGTTTCTAGACTTGTCAAAGTGCATTCAACCACGCATATGCTTTGTTGTGCATCACACTTGTTTATCACACCTGTTGTGCATCACACTCGCCAATCACAATGTATCTCGCACCTCACAATGCATATGCCTTCGCATCAAGCTTCCCCCGATGTGAATACTCGCAACGTTCGCGTTTGACTGCTTGTGTAGTTATGGCATAGTTAGTATGCGTTTAGTATGCGCCCTAACACACTAAAGCTATGCTAAAACCAACGTTAGTATGCCTTTACTATGTCCCAGATAGCATGTCGTTAGGACGCCTTTAGGGTGTCGGTGTTAGTATGTCCTAACGTCGTCCTATTAACATCATAATGGCATCCTAACGCCAGTTATAGTGCATGTGTTAGTATGTCCTAACGTCGTCCTACGAGCACCATAATGGCATCCTAACGCCTGTTAATATGCATTTGTTAGTATGTCCTAACGTCGTCCTACGAACATCATAACGGCATCCTAAAACCAGTTAAGATGCATGTGTTAGGGGCGTCCTAACGGCATCATATGCACGTACTAACGGGTCGTTAAGACGTATGGCGTTAGTATGCCGTTAATATCTAGTCTCACGTAGTGGGTACCGTAACGGTATCCTAACCGCATACTAGCGGCATACTAACTTGACTACATATACGGCTGTTAGTATGCCTTTAGTACACCTTTAGTACACATACTACAATTTCCTAGGACCGTAGGGTCTCCTGGTGCCATCGGTACTTGCCAGAAGCCATCCACCGCGTCGAACGAAGAGAAGAACTTCGCACCCTGCATCTCGTCGAACATCATCTGGATGTCTGGGAGAGGATACTTGTCCTTAACTGTCTGGCGGTTGAGGAGCCGGTAATCGATCACCAGTCGCAGCTCCTTGGGGTTCCCCGGTTTGGGGACCATCAGACAGGGAGCTGCATAAGGGCTGGAAGAGGGTCGGATGTAGCCCTTGGACATCAGAGTCTCCACGCGTTCTCGAAGTTGGCGGAGTTCCTCTGCAGACTTCTTGTAGATGCGCTGGCAGGGAGGCCCCTTCTTGCTCAGCTCAGGGTCCAGGTTAATGTTGGCTTCATCTTGGGGGTCATGTCTGAGTCCATCGATGTTCGGTAGGGCAGTCGTCATCTCCTTTTTGTACTCCTCACCCCAGAAGTCCTGAAACTTGAGGGTCCACTCAGGGCTCACTTCTGCATCTTCAGTATCCGCAGCGGGTTCGGCGTTCTCAGAGTCGATAGCCGTGGCTGCAAAGGCAGAAGCAGTATCATCGGGGGACTTCTCGGCCACCATGAGCCAGGCGGGCTGTATCTCCGGGTCGTCATTGCCGCGTAGCTTCTGCGTCTCCGCGTACACCAGGTACTTCTTCAGCTGGGCAGGGGTTAGGAACACCTCATCCACCAATCCCGCGCAGGCCGTGCCCTTCGGAGACCTGTCCCCAGATGCTTTCCCAGGAGAACAGCCTGTGATGGTGACGCGATCCCCAATCTTACCACTGCGGGACTTCCTGAGGAAGGAGACGGAGCCATTCCCTTCATAGCCCAGAGTGACAGGAGAGTGACTGCGCAGCCACCTTCCGCCAAGGATAACATCCACCTGTATGCCCAGTGGTAGGATCCGGAGGGCAAGGGCGTTCTCCGTATAGGTGCCCGTGGTGGTGTGCGTGTTAAACTTGGCGTACGCGGTGGCGCCAGTGATCTTCACAGATCCATCCGCCAGGGTGACTCGCATCTCGGAGCCGGCTCGTGTCGTGAGGCCACATCGCTTAGCGCTCTGCTCCGAGATGAAGTTGTCAGAGGCCCCCGAGTCGATCAGCACCTTGACCGTGTGCCCTCTGAGGGTTGCATAGAATACCAGCAGTAGCGGTCCTTCTTCGTCATGTGCCGCTGCGAGGGTACCCTCGATGTCGGTCTTCCACTGAACTCCCCCATCTGTGCGTATGCTTTTGCACTTGAGGTTGGGGAGGAGGTTGTCCGAGGCCTCGCGGCATTCTTCCAACGTTTGCCTACACGCGGCGTAGAACTCCTCATCCAGCAAATCAACATCTTCAGTCGGATGACTGACGAGGTTGTCTACACTCGCCGTCAGCAGGGTGCCCGCTGAGGTGCATTCGCTCGAGGTGGGGCTGACATGAGTGGTGTCGCTGGTGGTAGGGCTCACATGAGTAGTGCCACTGGTGGTAGGGCTTACATGGGTAGTGCCGCTCACTGTGGGGCTCACGTGGGTAGTGCCGCTTGTTGTGGGGCTCGCATGGGTAGCGACACTATTGATGAGACTGCCATGGGTGAGGGGATCCTCGTCATGCTGAGGGCTGCCAGTAGGGGAGTTGTGGGCGAGTTGGTGGGAGCTCTGGTGGTCAGTTCTCGCCTCAGGGGTCCCAGCTGCTGCCATCTGCTGGGTGAAGCAGAGCGAATTGACCGAGGACTCCTCTTCCATCACCTCAGGGTCTTCAGCGATGGGGTGGCTGTCGAGACAGGGCGGCGCTTCATCTGCTTCATGCGTTCTGACGGTGGTCATCTGCTGGGTGAAGCAAAGCGAACTGGGTGTGGAGGTCTCCTCTACCTCTGAGCAGTAGGATGAACCTTCGGGGTTTCCTCCCGGAGTGGCCGGCGCGTTATCATGGTGCGAAGATGTAGTCTCTGTTGTGGGCTCGGCCAGCGAGGATGATGGAGGGGATGCTCCCAAGGGGCTGGGACCCAGCTTCCTCATCTTGTACTGGTGTACTGCGTGCAGACTGCACCAGGCGCCAGGTAGACCCACATCTCCCGCTGTCCCAGGTATCGTGCCCACTTCAGTGTCCAGGGTGCAGAGGGATGTCGAAGATCTCGCTGCTGCTCTTCGTGCGCCCTCCTTTTCCCACAGCCTGCTACCTGGAGAAGAGTCTGGGCTCGAAGTGGCGATTGCCTTTTGCTGCTCGGCGGGCGACAGCTCTCTCCAAGCCGCGTAGAGGTCGTGGGAGCTGGCGTTAGAGGGTTCGGGGACTTGCTGGTGACCGTCGTGTGAGAGAAGGTGCCACAATGCTATGCGCTGATGGCCCTCCTTGCGATCTTGAGGTTCGCGGGCAATGCGTATCCTCTCTGCCAGCTGGTTGGCGCGGTTCACGCGCTCCTTTGGCGATCGACTCCCAGAGTGTATGCGGCTGCGGGCGCGCTCCGACATCTTATCCACCAGGTCCTTGGCAGCCTCTGGGGATTTGCGCAGAGCTCTGCGGACCTTTTGCATGGCGACCTCGAGGGGGAGGGAGTACAGATCTCTCTTCCAGTGCCACGCAGTTAGCCTTTTCCGTGGGTCTGCGAGGTTGGACTGATAGATGGGCAGTGGTAGGACAACACGCGGTCGGGGGCGAAGATCGCGGGGCTCTCCGCGGTTGCTGCCCATAATGGGGGGTCTGTGCCGGGGGACTCGCCGTCCCCTCCGACCCTCGATCCTCGCTTGTGTATAAGCAGGGCCGTCATCAAGAGGTAGTGACGGCTCATCGAAGGGGGTGCTTCCTGCAAGAGGGTGGCTAGATAAGTCATCCCTCGGCGGCGATGGGGCACCAGCTGAGCGGTAGGTGCGTCGCAAGCGGGTCCCAGAGGTGAAGGCCACACTCTTGGGATGGGGACGTTGGCCCCAAGGGTCTCTGCGTCCTCGGGCGCGTCGGGGTTCCACTGGTTCTGACCGCTTCTCCAGGGCGGAGAGGGTCTGATCATCAGGGCAAGACCTCACTTCCTCGAAGGGCAGGGTCTGGGGCTGGCCGCCGGCCAGTCATTCATCGCTCTCCACCGGGGGGAGGCCGTCACCCTCCACAAGCTCGATGCCCGCAAGGGCCGCCAGGGTCTGGTAGCTCTGCTCGTCCTCACAGGTAGCAAGAGCCAAGACCTCCTCGGAGAACTCCTCTGGGACGCCATCCACCGAGGAGATGTCCTCCTGCTGCTCGATGGCCCAAACGACGGCGGCTACAAACCCAGGGGAGTTCGCCAGTCGAGCGGGTGCATTGGCCCTCCACTCCTTGAGTTTAGCCTCGTCCGTACAGTTACGGACGATGTGCTCCGCAGAGCCGCAGGCGAAGCACCGGCGGCGGACTTTCGGAGCGTCGGGGCGGGAGAGGCCAGGTGGTGGTGGCAAAGGGGTCACTGCCGCGGCGACGGTGGTGGCAGGCCCATTCTCCAGCATGGCAAGAGCTGGGCGGCTCGAAGAGGGGGTACGCCTGTAGAAGGGGGTGCGAGGTGGTGGGTTAGCGAAGGAAACAGCACGGGGAGGACGGTCTTGAGAGCGCCTCTGAGCCGCCTCCGTGTCAATGTCACTCTCCACCTCCTCAGCAACTTCCCGAATCTTCAACAAGGCGTTGTGGGTGCCTGGGATGTCGTCAGCGACGGCCTTCCTCTCCCACTCTTCTGGTTTGGAGACATCCAAGTGGATGGCTCTCAGGCGCCGCATCACCTTGGGTGCATATTTCAGCCCTCGGCGGTACGTAGAGAGCATCGACAGGTTGGTCATCTCCACGCAATTGGGGACTCTGCCGGCCAGGAAGTTGACGGAGGCCATGCGGGTCTCCAGTCGCGAGAAATACTCCGCCGCGGTCTCGTTCATCGCCTGCTTCAGGGCAATGGCCTCGCCATGTGCGTTCTCCAGGTAGGCCTGCGTCAGGGAGCACACCGCCAGATCGCTGAAGAACACGTCCAGCTCCCCGTAGCGTTGGTGCCAGGCTTGCTCGGACCCAAAGGTCCCCGCCGCGCGCTCCAAGAACTTTCTCTGCTGGTCTTGAAGAGTGTACTCCTTGAAGCTCCAAAGAAGACTTGACACACTCGCCTGGTACGCTGATACTGACGGCGTACAACTGGGAGTGGTCAGTGCTTCGATCACGATGGCCTCCTGGAATACCTTCCGCACCATGTTGGAGTAGTGCTCCAACTGCGTCAGGAGGCCCTCCTTGTCGGCCGATTTTGTGTCGGACGCGGAGCGGGGGAACCTGGTGACGCTCTTGACCAGCTTTAGCACCATCTCTTTGGTCTTGTGCTCCAGGCGGACCTCGTCTGGGGATGCTCGCAGGTTAGTGCCCTGCGGCAGACGGACGATGCCTGGAACAAAGGGGGTGGCGCTGGGAGAGAGCACGGGGTTCGCAGCGGCGGCAGAGTGAACGGGGTTCGCGGCAACGGCAGAGTGAACGGGGTTTGCGGCGGCGGAGTGGGGGAAACGGGCTGGAGGTGGTGGTCCCGGGGCATGCGCGGGCGGAGGCGCAGGCGCGGGATTTGTGGGGACTGCGGTCGGAGTGGGCGGTAATGTAGGGGCTGATGGTGGTGCGGGGAGTGGAAGAGGTGTATGGAAGGGCAGGGGTGTGGATGGTTGTGCGGCCACCACGCTCATGCTCCGGTACCAATCGGAGTTGCTGACCTCCGACCACGCGGCGAGCCCGTCCTGATCGAAGTTCTGCATCTCCGACTCCCGCGCAGTAGCAGGGATCCACTCCCACACTGGCTGCCCCATGCTGGTAGACCGCACATTGGCCGCGGCTGGGTCCCCCATTGCCATATCCATGACCTCGCGGTCGACCATGAGGACCCAGGTCTCCACACGAGGGTTGGTAAGGGGTAGGGGTGCATGGTGTAGCCGGCCTCCCATGCGCGCATATGCAGTCAGCGGCGCTCCCAGCAGGTGCATGATCCTGAACAAGATGGCGTCGCCCTGCACCCCAGCCCGGCGGCGTTCGTCCCATGGCAGGGAGACGGTTGCCGCGCCTCGCACCCCAGCTGACTGGTGCACCCACAATGACCCACCATCGTGGGTGACGAAGAGGGCTCTGACCTCTGGGTACTGAGGGTAGGAGGGCTCTGGTGCGGGATCGTCAGGGGGATCCTGAGGTGGATCACTAGGGGGGCCTGGTGGCGAGTCGCTTGGACTGGAGTCTCTGGGCTCTGAGTCGGGGTTGCCACCGCCGTGCACCACCGTCTCCATCGACTGCCGCCGGCGGGCCACCATCATGTTATGGGGATTTGGCCGGCCCTGAGTGGGAGGTTCGGCGGGAGCGGTCTCAGCGGCGGTCTGAGGCACTGGAGGGGTTACGCTGGCGGCGGCGTCTGCCTCGTGTAGATGGTCCGCCGTCAGGCCCTGTGCGCTGCCCTGAGGGTCGCCTGGTGGGGAGGCTCCTGCCGATGCCGTCGCGCCAGGCAGCGCGAGTCCTCTCGAGAGCACCGCGGAGATGTCCAGGGCCTGTACTGCCGCCAGGACTTCTCTGCGAATGTGTTCACTTCGGCTGCTCGCGTCCGAGTCGGAGCCGGACCTGTGGGCGGCCCTCCGCCTGCGCTCAGCCCGTGCCTGCGTGCTTCGGCTGCCTCTGGTCCCCGTGCTGGTGCGGCTGATGTCCGTACCGGAGTCGGGGTCAGAGTGATCAGGTGCGTGGCTTGGGCCTGGAAGATGTTTGCCATGTGTCGCAGGGCCCGAAGATGCCCTTCGGGAACGCCGACGCCGGCGAGTCTCTGAGGTTGTCGCCACCGCGGGAAGGTGACGCACCAAGAGCTGGGTACCGCCCAAGACGTTCTGCTGAACTCCGCTGTCAAGGGGTACCTGCAGAGGGTCCGGCAGGGCCGCGGCGCCGATGCTGATGAAGTGCTGCAGCGATGAGAGATCCGCGCCTGAGTCATGAAGCGCGGAGGTGGCTGGTGCCAGCTGATGGGGCTGCTGTGGTCGATGCTGCGGCTGTTGTGGCGGCTGCGGCTGCTGTTGCTGCTGCTGCTGCTGCTGCTGTTGCTGCTGTAACTGCTGCTGTTGTAACTGCTGCTGCTGTAACTGCTGCTGCATCGGTTCCAGTGGCTGCTGCTGAAGCCACTGCTGTTGCTGCTGCTGGTACGCGAGCCACTGCTGCTGCTGCTGTAGCTGTTGTTGGAACGGTGTGGGATATGCGCCCACGGGGTGATGGGTTCCCAGTGTGAACGGCACTGGTGATACTCCCCCAGCGAGGGGCGCTGATTGGGGCAATACCCAATTGACGCCGTTCCATACAGCCTGTGCGGGGGTGCCATCCGGCATAGTATAAGGGCGGGGCACCGCTGTGTAGGGCATGGTGGTGCCTGGATGTGGAATGGGGTGAGCGGAAGCGTATGCGGTGGGCGATGGGAAGGTCATGGGAGAGAACAGTGTGTGGTGTAGCTGCTCTGCGCTGACACTCATGCTGGGAAATGCCTCTGATGTCTGCTGTGACATTCTGACTGCTGAGCTGGTTGAGTTCAAAGACTGGGTGTGGCAATAGCCACAGGTGAGCAAAAGTAGTGAGTGCTCGCCTTTTTTATTTAATCAGTCTCGTCCTCGTCGATGTCACTCGCTGGAGGCGAAGGAGCGGGACTTCCAGGTGGAGATGGGGGGACCCAAGGCCACTCTTCGATTCCTTGCACTGGATATGAACCAGGGAGCGCGGGGAAGACTGTTAGGTCTTGGGAGTTCGGGTAGCGGAAGAGAAGGTTTCCAATCTGAAGCCACACGAAATCGTGATGTACTGGTGGGATAGCCAGCGTGACTATGTCCAGGCGCTCAGTCGTTGTTCTCCTCTTCGTCGTCAGAGGAAGAGGGGGAAGGAGGACCGCTCCAAGGACCGCTCTGCCAGAAAGCGCCTGCTGGTGGGTAGGTAGGGTCTGGAGGGAATACCCACTTGATAGGTCCTTGCTTCCACCACGCTCTTCTGTATTCTTCTGGCGAAGGGGGTACTGCCATACACCAGCGAACTCAAAATTTGGCCAGGGCTCCGCGACACGATTTTTGAGTGCCTAGGCGCGCGGGCAAGAGTCAAGCAGCAGTGAAAAAGGAGGTGTCAGGTCCAATATGGGGGTCCAGTGAGGTCCCAGACGGTATCTGTACTCCGTAGGTCCCAAGAAAAGCCCCAGTCAGTGCGCTGCTGGAAGATACCAGGAGGTGCTGAAGGGCTGCCAGAAACGTCCCAGAACTGCTGAAAGCGCCTTTTGGTGGAGCTTTCCCCGCTGCTGATGGCCGTGAGGGCGGTATCAGGGGTTTCTAGGCTGTTCTATGGGGTCTAAAGAGGGGTTTTTCGGTGGTGGGGGCTACTGGGAGAGGTTTTGGGGTAGGCTGGAAACTGTCAAAAACGGCTATTTTTGGCTGTTTTGGGCGGTTTTTCGCCTTTTTGGGGCTCTGAAAGGTGAGCTATATCGTTTTCTTGGCTACTGTAGACCGGGGAAACCCTTTAGGGTGCTCCCTGACGGTCGTTTGTGGCCTGGGACGGACTTCGGGTTTAAGATCGGAAAACGAATGCTTGGGTTTCTGAGCCAGTTTGAGCCCCCAGTGTTAAGGAGCAAAAATATGAAGTTTTGGAGATGTTTTCCAGAGGATACGGCCGTTGTATACGAAAAAAAATGTACTTACGGAGGCTAAAATTGCGCACAGATAGCCGGAAGTACAGCTCTCCCCCTGTATCACAACGAAAGTTTCAATAGGCCCGTGGGCGAGTTGCGCAGAGGCGAAATCGCAGCACGCTGATACCAAATGTGCCAGGGGCACGACGACAGATGCTCGGAGATATGTTTTTGATTGAACGTGCAAAGGTACACAATTCGGATTTTTATAATATACTGGATCAGGGCCAGATTGAGGTACAAACGATAATTCGGTTCCGAGTTCTGAAGGCTAAACACTTCTCAAGTGCTCTACTTATTCACTCGTCACTCAGGTTGCAGGGTCAACCACTCGAGAGCCGATGTCACACTTCGGCTCAACGTTCAGTTCCCGATCCGATCTCATTTCTAATTCCGATTCGTCATTCTCGATTCAGATGTTATGCCGACAGGCTGACACGATGACTGCCCCACAGTACTGTCATACTACTGTACTGTCATACTGTCATACTGTCATAGCGTCATACTGTCATACTGTCATAACCTTAATATCTGATATTCGATTTCATTGTCTTTTCAACCCCGATGCGAATCTGACCATTCTTCGAGGGTCTGACTGAGTTCCACGATGACACCCCCCACAGTACTGTCATACTACTATAGTGTCATACTGTCATACTGTCATAGTGTGTCATACCCCGGACATCTGGTATTCATTCTCATCGTGATTTCAAGCCCAATTTCACTGTCATCGTGCCAATCCCAGATTACCCCCGATGACACACATACGGACGCATAGGCATATCGGCTCACGCTGTGCCTCCGGGCACATCCTTTCTGGCAGGCCTGCCACCCCAAAACGGTCTGAGCATACTAGCAGATTTCAGATTCTGCCAGCGTTCTGTGCTATTTTGATCTCGGCAGATAATTTTGCCCTTTTGCCCATCTGATAGCGAACTATGTAGAATACGCTCACAGGCCGAGGCACTACGGCACGACAGACCTAGCCACGCGAGAGAAGTGGTCGGCTGTGCCGAGTTCGCCTTAAGAACCAACAGAGTCCCATCCGCAGCTGCAAGTTGCTGATTTGTAGATGGCGCATTTGTCATTGGAGATCTCCCATGCCGGATAACCGAATGGAAAATATGAATTTCCATTAACAGCAGGAATTCTGGAAACTTCTTTCGTGGCGCTACCTGTCTAACAAGCAAATACCTCTCAAACTTTCCGGTTACGCCGAGAAAGCACGCGACATTCGTGCGGCCTTAAAAGCATGCAAGGAAGAATCGGGCGACCCCAAAATTGTTATGCTATTCGCAGAGACCTCTTGGATATCATTATTGATGATAGGGAGTTGGATAAAAATGAATGCGAACTTTTTTGCAACCCGCTTAACTCCCACCCCAGAATTTACTCAAGAAGATGCATTCCCACGGAACAAATGAAGGTTGCGCTGCGACCCTTCTGCTCCAATGGAAGAATTGGTTTTGATTGGCTTGCATATGATGCATATGTTGATCCCTTGACGAAGAGAGGTAGGAATATCTATGGTAACCCTCCATTGAATGAAAATGACAAAGACACCATTTTAGCGGTTATGACTATTTTGGAACTTGCTTGGCTTACGAGCAGCTAATAATGCACCTGGGTTTAGAGGGATTTGGATTCTTCAGCTCTCTCCGAAAAATCAGAGACTGGAATGCACAGGGTTATGCATTGACATCTGGAATGAAGTTTTGGGAGAGAGATAAAATATCATTCCATCCAGCCTGTGCCCTTGGCCCCTGCCATACAACGCTACAAATGAAACTAAGCCCCTGCATTATTTTGGCGGTCATTGGGATGTATCATACATTAATGATGACTGCAAGCCGTTTAAGGACACGGTCACTTGGCCAAAAGTATACACCGCAATAGGCTACCTCCCAAAAAGTTACGGAAATATCTTGTATACGTTTGGAGTGCACCAAAATAGAATTAACCTCTTTTGAAGAAAGAAAAAACTGTCCAGAATGTGCAGACATCACACTAGAATCAGGCGAGACGCGTTTCTGAACAGTGACTTTAGAACGGTGACCACTGACCCTATGTATGCCCCCTTACCCATGAACATATATATGCCAGAAGATGAAACAATTCAGCAAGCAAATGATTTATTGCAAACACTTTTTGAATGGTTGTTGCCTACTATTGATCACTGCTCTTTAGGGGAGGGGGGTTGACTGCTCCCTCACCTCCTTTAGGGAGAATCCCCCCCTTCCCGCCTCCGCCGCCACTCCGTTCCACTACCATAGCCTCAGCCCCACACCAACCGACGCACCCACAGCCGATGCTCCGCCAGCACGACCTTTTAGCGCTCTACGTATTTTTATCTTGTTGCGGCCTCCCTTGTCGATTCGATTTGGATGAGCCCTCCGAGGCGCGCTATGCGTTAGAAAGCAGCCCCTTCTGTTGAACAGTTCAAGGTATGTCTTACATAAAACTTCTGATTTTCTAGATCGTGAGATATAAGCGATTTAAGTTTCCGCTTATGTATGGTTAAGTATGGGAGATAACTGAGCGGTATCGACCATAACTTTTCAATGCCTGGGTCAATTGCATACCTGGAGTACGCAATATGTTTAGATTGCTTTGAGCGACATGTTTATCGAATAAAAATATTTTCGGAAGTTTTGTGTAAAGTCGACCTTGCGTAAGACATACCTTGAGTTGTCTGCCTAGCAAGATTACGGCACTTGTATGGCATGGTCATCTTTACTCAGCGTAAATGTTATATTTTATTTTCATTTTCATTTTATATAAAATGTATAACGTTTACGACCACCAGATCTGATAGCAAGTTCAATCATTGAATGTATTTCTTACAACATGCACCCCGCTTAATGAGAAGGTCATGGTTTAGTGGCTAGGGGGGCGAACATTGTTCCGGGGGGGGGGCAATTCCGGACACCGTCTTGGTAGGCGGGGGGGTTCAACCCCCTAGGCGTTAAAGCGTGTTGCTAGGGAGGGGGTATAACCCCCCTAGGATTTCCGAAAAACACACACTTAAGGGAACTCTTAGGGGGGGTAAATTGCTAGGGGGTGGGTTAGCCCCCCTAGACGTTAAGATGTGCTGCTAGGGGGGGCAAAATCCTTGTCCGGAATTGGGGCCCTCTCCCCCAAAGCAATGCCCCCCTACTTTGGAAACCATGGTTCCGGTCTGACTGTTATCACTGCGTTCACGGACACGATGGGCAGATCGTTCGATCCCACGCTCCTGTGCAGCTTTTTTTATCGTGTACCCAAAACCATGCCTCAAAACCATGTTTTCGCGAAACCATGGTTTCGGTTTTGTGTTTTGTTCCAAAACCATGGTTTTGAAAAGGAATATTGTGTACACGTACGCGACAGCCTGTCTGCCGACGTGTCTCGTTACGTGAGACAATTCTGAGCTGTGGTTTCGTGAAACCATGAAAAGCGTGCTTTCGGGAAACCGGGAGGGGGTACGGTTTCCCGTATTCACGCTTTTCGTAGTTTCGCGAAACCATGGTTTGATGGAAAAACCGGCAGCCATCGTCATCCAGATGCAGAATGTGAAAATCGAATTTCGGAAATCCGAAGATCGACTCGAACACCACGAGAATACGAAATCTGAAGTCTGATGACCGAATGTCGAATTCAGAAATCAATTCGACATCTGCTGACATCGTGATGCCATGGTTCCGAGAAACCATAGTTTCCAAACCGTGGTTTCGCGAAACCATGGTTTTGGGGAACGTGACACGCGATCAGCATATCCGCTAGGCGCTAGTGAATATACCCCAACCGGATATATTCGGAGTGAGCCTAAATAGGTTGACTGTATTCAGAATATTATTCAGTGTGATAAGAAATATGATACCAAAACCTATAACCCAGGCGAAAGTCCCGAACGGCACCTAACGGCATGTGACACTGTGGTGACACGCAGGGGCAGCGGTACCCGAGTCAGATCGGACTAAGGGTCTAGTCAGGGGCCTACACCGGGACTCCCGGAAGTGCTGCCTGGGCTAATCCTAACACACCACCTCCGATATGAAAGGAGGTGTACAGCTGTCAGTGAACAGAAAATAGCAAGATTGTCAGTGGCTCTCGGCCAGTACAGAGTGAATCTACTGTGCTATTCTGATAAAAAAGTGAGCAGGCTGTGAGACTGCTCCTCGAGGAACCTACATCTCAAAGCAAAAAGTAAACAGAGAGCAGGTCCAATGCCAAGTGAAGAAGTTGTAGTTGACAGAAACATAAATCCAAAACCAGAAAAGTTGTTGAAGTCACAGGAGTTCTGCACACTACCATGTCGGTGTGCATCCAGAGTGAACTAGAGGTCAATCGACAGCATCAAAGTAGTCAGCGGTGGCCTCACGGAGGTCCATGCCGTAGTAAGATGTAAAGTAGCCAGCACCATAGTAATGTTTCACATCAAGAGGGCCTCTCTCATGTAAAGCCATGCCATAGTAGTGGGCGATGTCGAAACCCAAATCTCTCTTAGCCAGGTCCTGAAAGAGGTCAGGGGGCTCAGGCGGCTCAAGCGGTGGCACATCGTCAGTCACAAAGAAACCCTGAGCCGGGTAGGCGCCGTGTCCAGTACGAGCCGGGTACGAGACGGAGTCTCCCAATCGAGAGCACCACCAGGCGAAGGTAAACTCCGTAGCCGATGACGAAGCAGATGCGGCAGTAGCCGTGGAGGCCGAAACCGCCACACCTGCAAAAGAAATGCAGAGCAAGGAGAGTACTGCCGCGGCTCCGATTGCCGGCATGCCAAAGCCGAAATGTGGCACGCCACATCCCACAGCGGGGCGGCGTGCTGTCTGCGCCACGTGCTGCTCCGCAGCCGAGGGCACCGAAATCTGAGACGCCGTGAAAGCACCTGCCGAGACCGCGAACCCAACATCAAGCTGAGCCTGAATCGCCGCGATCTCGTGTGACGCCGCACACTCAACCGTGCGCGGCCACGGAGTCCGCTCCACCGGCGGGGCAGGTAGGTGCAATCGTCGCAATGCCGTAGGTCCCACCGCCTGTGGAACCCTCGTAGTTGTAGGCCGGGCCATCGAGATCCGTCTCGCACTGCACCCCCACCGTAAACGCCGCCGCGGCAGCGGGAGGATGCTCAGCAACACCATGCTGAAAGGACGCACCGTCGAAGGAGACACTCGTGGCAGATACGAGGTCATCGAGTCGTGTGGCTAGATTACCATAGCCCGCTCGGCCCTCTGCAGGCGCAGATAATCCGTAGGCGGACATGTCGAGCTCCGCCGCGGCACCACCTGCTGTAAGCACCGCCGGACGCTCCATACACCTCAATCGCGGCCGCGAAATCGTCCGGCCCGCAATCCGCCGCGTCCTGGAACACCTGCGCCAATGCCCGTAGCCTGCAAGTCCTCCCCGTCGAGAGGACAGCACAATGCAGCCGCGGTGCCCGTGTGCTTAGGCTGAGCACCTCCGTGTGGGCAGTCACGCCAAGGGTGGTAGCGCGGTACTTCTCACCGTCGCCATTGTGGGCGCACCGCTCGCAATGCGGCAAGGCGCGCATCTCCGCCTTGTCGAAACCGACCGGCGGGCGACCGTCCTTGGCGGACCCTGTGCGATAGCCGTTCAGCCCACCGCGAGCCCCCAGGGCGGCCTAGCTTCTTCATGGTCGGTGTGAGCGGCCCTTTACAGCCGCCCCGAATAAAGTGCTCCAACACCGTAATCTTGTCGAGGATGGCCTTCAGGGCGGGGTCGCTCTTAACTTCGTCGCCGGTGGCGAGAGCAGCCGCAATTGGTGCGGTCCCTGCCTCGCCACCCAGGTCCGCCTGTTGCTGCTGCCAGTTGACAAACACTCGCGTCACAACAAGATTAGCGAGCATTTTAAAATCAGTCGCGGTTAGGTCGGACGGCATGGGGTAGCGGTCCAAGACCGTGCGGTAAAACTCAGTGTCAAGCCGGTCGAAGAGCTCTGCTTACGGCTGCCCGTCGGGCGCCAATCGAGCGCCCGATTCTCCCGCACCAGCCGGTGCTCCGTGGCAAGGAGTGGTCGCGGGTCTACCTTGGCGGGGTAGCGACGGGCGGCATGCTCCTCCTGGTGAGATTTACGCACACCTGGGGGCACGCACCCTTTAATGAGGTCCAAGAGCGCGCGACGCCCATCCCGCTCTGTAGAGGAGTCAGTGGAAACGAAAACCATCTCCGCCTGCGAGCCAGACTCGATCGGCTCCGCCAGAGTGTCGTAGACGAGCTCGTTCACAGCCTCGATCACGCGTGGGGGGTGCTCGAAGTCAAATGAAGACACGTCCAGTCCAGCAGATAAGAACTCGGTCTTAAGGGCCACCACAAGTTTGCCAAGCTTGTCGATGTCCTTCGGGGTGGCCTCGAAGCGCTTGTTCTTGTCGCCCAGCACAGACATGCGGAGCGCCTTTCCCCATGCCCGATGCCGGTTTCCCCTTCTGACGTCCATGACCAGCTTGCATTGGTCCACATAGTGCTTCCGGTCCGCCTTGACGGTCTCGTCGTCGTCCTGGGTAGGTTCAGGTGGTGGCAGCACTGGTGGCGTCTGCGGAGTCGAGGCGTTCCGCACCGAATCTTGGAGGCGAATCGCCGCCTCCCGGATCACTCTCCTTAAGTAGTCTGCGCTTAGCGCGCGTCGGCATTGGTCTAGAAGCCATAAATTATTTGAACACCTTAGGCAGGTGGTGCTGACGGGCGCCAAGGTGGGGCAATGGGGCGGTAAAATCGGAAATGCCGGATGGAGAGGATTATCAACGTGAAGAAATAGTAGACTGCGAAGTTGAAAGGGTAGGCGCGCGCGTAAGCTCCCCCTACAGTGAAATGGCGTTTAGGGTAGCTAATCCGTAACGTAGATCCAACCAGCTGCAGACCAATCACCAGCAACACAAATCCCACAGCGGCAGAGCCGCCTCCAACCGCATCTTAACCGCGCATACCGCCCAAACGCCCCACAGGCGCCCAAGCGCACCACCTACTCAAACGGCGAAATTAGCCAACCATGCCCTTAAGCAAGGACAATAAAAGCGTGGAATGGGTCCACGACCTAGTGAATATACCCCAACCGGATATATTCGGAGTGAGCCTAAATAGGTTGGCTGTATGCAGAATATTATTCAGTGTGATAAGAAATATAATACCAAAACCTATAATAACCTAGGCGAAAGTCCCGAACGGCACCTAACGGCATGTGACACTGCGGTGACACACACGCCGGGCAGCGGTACCCGAGTCAGATCGGACTAAGGGTCTAGTGCCTATTGGTACAAAATTACGGTGGGTCACCAACACCTAAGAGCCGTTTTCGAGTGCTCTAATCTACCGCTTCACTCGCCATATCGGACGAAGCCCATGCTTGGCAATACGTATTATGATGTCTTTTATGTGTGCAAACACTAATATTCATCGCTAGAACGTGTTTGACGGTTGTAAATGGTGGTACAATGTTCTGGTTGGTTAGAGCAATTTTTACGGTGGGTTACCAAGATTTTTTTATGTTATAGGCTCGTGCCGGGCATGTGGTGTGGATGAGGTGACTATCAACTATATGGAAATAAAGCTGGGTGTGTTATCAACTTAACGTTTGGTCTACAGCACCTCCCTATCGCTATACCTTACTCATTAGCCCATATCCATGAAAGATGTTTTCAGGGTATTCAGCTCTGAGATTTATGGAATAATGCTAAATACACACGCAATTCCGGGTTTCGGGTTTGGGTTATTATGCCAACTACAGGTCAAGGGTGTACCTGCAGTTCGGATATGCTTAAAGATATGTTGTGGACGTATATTGTGAGCTATCGGGTGCAATGATAGGTGTCGTATAACGCATGCAGGCGGTTCGACCGCAAGATACTCTTGAATAAAGCGCAAACCCTTCTCGTGGGTATCACCATTTTCTTCAGATACAACTTTGAATCGTTTCGCTGTGGGTTGCGTTGGGTCGTATCCAGCTATTCGGGCTTCAAGATGGTGAAGCAAAGGGTCTCCAGGAACGTCCAAGAACTCCTCAAGGGCCCACTCTCGACCGCATGCACCTGCAGGAACACGTAGTTTGTGCCCTACCAGTTTTTCAAGTTTTCTCAAGGGAAACGAGTGGTGGTGATGGGGGGGATGTTATTTTTTACCACAGAATTGAAGTCAGGAGTACAGTAAGAGTCAACCAATAAGAAAACAGAGATTTCGGGGTCAGCCCCCTCCCCCCCAGCTTCGGTACCTAAGAGAGCCGACGAAATAAGAGAAAACCGCTTATTTTGCCAGCTAGCTTTTCTCATTCTTAAGAGTGAAAAATCAGTTTTCTCGTATTGGATTCGCAGCACATCCTCACTTCGAAAAAACCGCCCACTACCGTGATGGACGACGCGACACGTTCACAATTGCGGTAAGTTATTAGTGATGTTAGGGAAGGTCTACTCGCACAAGATGACTTTTCTAACATCAAAGCCGTACTTATTTTGCTATATTTTAAGAAAATGTCCTGGGGTCTAGCCAGCCTCCATATTTCTTATTTTTGCCAATCTCTTAACTTTTAAAACCAGCCAGCTTTTCTCCTAAACTTGTGACCCCCCCCCAAAAAAAAGCTGGCTGGTTTCTTAACGTAGCTTTCTCTTATTGGTTGACTCTTACTGTATTACACCATGTAAATTTAGTTCTTTGGGGTGTCTATCGACTACGTTTCATGTGGGTTACCAGCCGTTGATCGATTCGGGGCACAAAAAACAATCTGAGGCTATGGTGGGTTAACCCACCGTAACGACCTCTAACGGTGGGTTAACCCACCGTTTGTACCAATAGGCACTAGTCAGGGGCCTATACCCGGACTCCCAGGAGGGCTGCCTGGGCTAAACCTAACAGGCGCCATATCGCGAAACCACGGCTTGGGTGCCATGGTTTCGCGGAACCATGGTTTCCAAAGTAGCCACTAAACCATGAACTTATCATAAACCAATTGAATCTAACAACAGATACGTACGTGACACTCTGTCACCGTCACCGTCACGAAAGACGCAACGAGAGTTAATCAACGCGGCACTTGACGGCGTGGGTGGGGCCTAGCGACGACATTCGAGCCCTTCTGATTCGCGCTCCCAGTCTTCTTCCCGTTCCTGTTTATATTGTGCCACCTCGGACTGGGACCTGACGCTTGCCCATGCTCGCGGCGTACTCACACGAGCGTGGATAAAAATGGACTCGCATCGTGTTGAATTGAAATCATTCCACCTAGTGCAACGTCGATCAGGAATATGTATGTATGATCCAACGCTATGAAATAAGATCGTGACTCATGCGCACGATTTCAAAATGTTAGAGCTGAGTCACAACCCCGTCATAACCCGATCGATAATATGATCAGGTTTTGGCGGACCTGTTATCGTCAGCACGACAGGCGAACTGACAGGTTCGGCCTGCTATTTTTACTTTTACAGGATACCATGTGGTTACCGGGAAACCTGCCCAGCCAGAATGTATATCGGGTTTCGGATCGATGCTATTAGGAGTGATTTTGCGTGTTTTCATCAGGGATAGCATCAGGTACCAAAATACGCAGGTACTTTTCGTGCGCAGTGCGTAAAATACTACCTGATAGGTAGGCTATTTAATTTAGAATTAGTTTCCATGATTTTAGAATAACCCGTTTTCATGATGATTTTAGAATAAGTTTTCTTGATGTCATCCGGCTATGACCGGTGCATGCATCCATGACGCTGTACTGTACCTGTTGAGCTATCGCCATGCCATGCGAAATATTACACTGAAGAGTTGTCTTGCCGCGATGTCCATATGTCCGAATGGAACCAAAAACCGCTCGATTTTAATCGAACGGTTTTTGGTTCCATTCGGAAAGATTCACGGCCGTGAATCTAAAAGTCACGGCCGTGAATAACAGGGATATATGACTTTTATTATTTGCCATGTTTGCCACAATAGACACTCACGGCGTGTTCTGCTTGAAAAAAAGTAAGTAACTTGAAGCCTTGAGCTTCAAGTAACTCAAAGATATGTATCTTGGCAGTATGTGTGCCAAGTTTCGTGCTCTAGGACGCACGGGAAGCCCTCGGCTGTTTGGCATCTTTGGGTTTGGGTGTCACGTTCGAACCCAAACCCAAAACATCTGCCTTAGAAATAAATTGCGCGTTTCGCGCACAAGTAACTTGAAGCCTTGAGCTTCAAGTAACTCAAAGATATGTATCTTGGCAGTATGTGTGCCAAGTTTCGTGCTCTAGGACGCACGGGAAGCCCTCGGCTGTTTGGCATCTTTGGGTTTGGGTGTCACGTTCGAACCCAAACCCAAAACATCTGCCTTAGAAATAAATTGCGCGTTTCGCGCACAAGTAACTTGAAGCCTTGAGCTTCTGGTAACTTAAATATATGTACCATGGCAGTATTCGTGCCAAGTTTCGTGCTCTAGGACGCACGGGAAGCCCTCGGCTGTTTGGCATCTTTGGGTTTGGGTGTCACGTTCGAACCCAAACCCAAAACATCTGCCTTAGAAATAAATTGCGCGTTTCGCGCACAAGTAACTTGAAGCCTTGAGCTTCTGGTAACTTAAATATATGTACCATGGTAGTATTCGTGCCAAGTGTCGTGCTCTAGGACGCACGGGAAGCCCTCGGCTGTTTGCCATCTTTGGGTTTGGGTACGTTCGAACCCAAACCCAAAGGCAAAGGCATAGGCCAGTTTCGTAGATTCTGTCCCGAAGCCTTTGCAACCTCGCTTGCTAACTCATATTACAATGAATATTCAACATTCAAGCGTTGGATACCCCACGCCAACGGGAAGCGCTCGGCTGATTTGTTATTTGGGTATGCGCACCCAAATGACAAAAAACGCATCTTTGAAACTCGTTAGTTTCAAAGATGCGTGGCCGATGCCTTCGTGCTTATGTGTGTTAATCCATATTAAATATTCCATGGAATAAATGTGAATATCCCGCACAAACGGGAAGCGCTCGGCCGTTTTGTAAAATTAGGGTGCACCCAAAATACAAAACGCATCTTTGAAACTCGGAAATTTCAAAGATGCTTGCCGGTCGCGTGCAGCGGTAAAAGGCAAGTCAAAGGGTTTAGGATATAGAAGAAGTACACGGGCCTTTTTTTCAAGCAGAACACGCCGTGAGTGTCTATTACAACGGCGCCCACCATTATCACAAGCGAGACAACCCTTCTTAAAGCTTTTTGGAGGCTTCCTCATGATGGCACCAGCGGGAACGAGAGCGTTTGACCTGTGTGCACATTATTTGAACACGAGTCGTGAAAAGGACCACCGGTCATAGCCGGATGACATCAAGAAAACTTATTCTAAATTCAACATGCAAACGGGTTATTCTAAAATCATGGAAACTTAATCTAAATTAATTATTTTTCCTACCTGATACGCACTACGCGTGCCCATGCGGCATTACGCATGCAATACGCGTACGCACGCTTCTGCGATCGGCAGTACCTGATACCTTACAAAATCGGCAAGGTACTACGCGTAGACCATGCGTATTTCTTTTTTCCCGGAGCACTCGCGTGGCGATGGCGTGACTTGCCTATGTTTGTTCTGAGCATATCGTCGTGAGACCGTACTTATAAGTACGAAATTCAAATATGATCTTCACCTTCGACCTGATGGTCGCGGCCTCGCAGGTGAGCGCTATCAACAACGATGGACCGATGGTCGATAGCTATGACACGATCGCGACTGTCTGATTCACGCGTCATAATCTGCGCGTCAGGTTGCGCGTCTGCTACGCTTCGCGCATCAGACTGTAAATATTATAAAGCACATCGTATCGCGGCGCGATGATCGATGAATGATGACATATGACATATGATGACTGATGACTGATGACCGATGCCACATGCCATGTCATATTGGTCATTCAGACTCTAACACATGGCCTACCTTTGTATTAAAGGGCACCCAAACTTTCAGGAAATAATTTAAAAAAGTTGTTGGTAGTTTGAATATTATGATGTTAATGCATTTAGTTTGGGAAAACTTAAAGGTTTGCGAAAACGGGAGTTTAAAATTTTAATTTGTGTGCACGTGGTGTGACTTTTTAAATTCAGGTTTTAATAAGTATTATTACTTAATAACTTTGAGATTGAGACTCCAGGCTTGTGTCACATGAATGGTTGGGTGTTGCGTGACATATTTGATGACATATCGATTCGATGCGGAATATGAATTGTGCGATATCGATTGTTCGGAAAATACGGAAAATAAGGATGTGAGCGGTTAACCTCTGTTGAAGTTAACAATGCGTAACACTTTTTGAAAGCGGCTATGTCTACAGTGCCAGAATCCGTCTTGAATCGTGTTTTTCGGGTTAGAAAATTCATTGCAGATCGCGAAGAAAGCAATAAGAGGAATCGAGAAGACGAAGAGATAAGAAAGAAACGTGTAAACTTAGCAAAATTCTTGAAGGAGGAGTACCGAAGGCTGTTTATTTCGGACTTCAATAAAATAGATATTTGTTTAACAGACACTGTAAGCTTTAGTGGGGAAGCCTTTATATGCTCTAACACAACCTATTTTGACTATCTATTTTTTGGTACCGTGGTCGAGCTGCAATACGATAAGCAGCAAATAGTAGTGAAATATGCAAACTCGGCAGGACGAGAGGGCTACAGCACTCTAATCGGAAACCTGACGACAGTTGAAATTTTCGAAAATTGCCCTTGCAAACCTGCTATCTACCTTCGATCACAACATTCTCCCAAGATCTTTCATTAAATAATGGTGAGTAGTGCAATGCGTTGACATGAATTGCTTCTAGTACGTAGATATGCTTACAATAGGTGGTCTTAACATGAAATGCTTACAGGAAATGGTGCTTGTGTGCAGAAATCAAAAGTGAATATTACGACTAGAAGAATGCAGCGTGTTTTTTTGAGTAGTGATGAGGAGGAGGAACCTACAGTACCTCCTGTCTATTCATCCAACTCAGAATTGTCAGAGCTAATGTCGGATGCTTTCTCGTCAGAAGTAAGCGGCGAGTCTGATGACGAAGTCATGCCTGCAGCCCGCAAAAAGAAACCCCCCGCCAAAAAGTCACCGTCTAAAAGCCCATTGAAAACAGCAACACAGAGGACAAAGGAGACAAAGAACCCAAGATCTCAGAATACTCAATCACTGTAAGCCGTATCGCGGAAGACTTGAGCGACGACGACTTCGAGAAGTTGAATTGCTTTTTAAGGGAAAATTGTTCGTGGTTCTACGTGGGTTCTGAAAATGGTGATCGAGAACTGAATCTTCATGCGCAGGGTGTTGCTGGGTCAAATCAAACTAAAGCTCAACTTCACGCAGGGATTAAGAAAAAGCTTGGGTTTACTGGGCAGAATCATTCTTACTGGAACGTTTGCGTAAAGCATTTAAATGGAAATGGTCTTCACACCAAAATAGGAATGATTGGTTACTGTCGCAAAAACCACAAAGCTCCTAACTTTAATTCCTGGGCAATGAACGTAACTGAGGAGATGCAGAAAAAAGGGGACGACCTGTACTTAGTATTGGGCAAGGGAGACTTGAAAGGCCGCTGCGAACTTACCGAAAACAACATCATGAGCAAGGCGGACATGTTTCGTCGTTTTAAAATGAAACGCGGCTTCCCATCCTTCATGGCAACTGTTTTGCGGATGATTCGGTCGGGACGATATTTCTTCTCTACACGGTTTGTCATCGAGAGTCGGGGTTTATCTGAACCGCGTTTGGAATCTTTGTGGCGCACGATTATCTTACCAAAAAACGTTGTTCAAGGAGATATTACAAACATTTTGTTTCCATCTGAAAATACACGTTTCGACCCAAGCAGGTATGAAAACTACTGTCGTTCTGTCCCCTCTTTTAGCTTATGTCGTGCTGTTGTGTGCGTAAACGTCTGTTTGTTTTGGGCTTGTCGCAGGATTCACAACAGTAGGTGCAGAACGAGCCAGACGATCTTGGCCGTTCAGCAGTATGAGGGCGAATCCGAGTCCGACTACGTCAACACCGACGAGGATGATGATGGCTTTGAGTACTCGAACTCTATCGCAACCGATGTCACAAAAAATAGAGATCGAGAAGTTGCAGAAGCTTGTGATCGTCTTCCGTCCAGAATTGTCATCCACGACGATTCTACGATCATGACCGATGGTCCTGTTACTGTAGAGACCCCTGTAAGAGTGAGAGAAAAAATTCCCCCTGTGTCACAGTTCGAAACCCCCCCTGAGAGTTCTGCTCGTGGTGCTGCTAGGGTTGCAGAGCAGGCTGCCCTTCTTAAAAGAAAGGCTCCTGAATGTGATGCAGACAGAGTTCATAAAGCTCGAAGGGAGCTGATTTTAGGAACGGATGAGTTTTTAGATCCCAATGAATGGGAAGAAGTTGAAGCCGAGGAGGTTTCCGATTAATCTTAACGACTCGTATATAACCGTATATTTATTGGAGATTACTTGTTTTCTAGACGTTACGTACATCTTTTTTCGTGTTTTTTAATAATTAACTTTTGGACGGGTTTTCAAGAGACTCGTCCATTAAGCAACAGCAAATTTCATTGAACATACATTATACAGCAACATCATACATTGACCCAACCAGTGCAAAATGTGATGAGAGGGTCTTCTGCAAGGCAGGCCTTTTGATCGATGATCTGCGTTGCCGCGTGAACCCATGGAAGGTGGAGGCCAAGATGTTTCTGCATAAGAATCCCATGCATATCAAGGGCTTCAAGGCTATGCCAAAGCCTAAGAAGTAAGTAGTTACTAGTTTGGGTGCCAAGTGCGGGAATCTAGCCAGGCAGCCCTGACCGGTCGTACCGGTGCAGGCCCCTCGGTCCTAAGACTTCTATTTGATCGTGACTAGGACCACTCCCACCAGGCTTTCTAGCCGCTCAGGGTGCATTCATTACATGGCTTTACGATATCGGTATGGTCCCAAAATAATATATGATATGTATGGCCCATAAAGAAAAGCGTTCAAAAAATCACCATACGTACCTGTGTATTACCTGCGTATTACCTGATACATGTACCCGTACCTGATGGCCACTACCTGATACCTGTGCTAATTTTCAATTCCCCAAGTACCTGATACCTGTACCTGAGGGTCAAATTTTGGGAATACCGGATACCTGCGTACCAAGGTAATACCTGATGCTATCCCTGGTTTTCATCATCATGTAGCCACAATTTTTCGTGTGCATAAATATCAGCAAATATCAAGTGTGGATTGCAAATAGAACGACAAGTAGAACAGGTGGAATGAACGTCAAGACGAAATGACAAAAGGCAGCTTAGGGGAAGTTCGCGAACTATTCACGACACGCACTCACGGAAAGTACCGCAGTTCAGAGTTTACGGGGGCAAGCAGTGCATTAAGTTCGGTTCTCCCTACGTGGACTGCTTCACTACCGGGTGAAATCTGGATGGGCTAGACCCTAACCCCGGAATTGGCACCTTTATTCTGCACAAAGTTGGAATATGCACCTTTATTATGCATAGGGTGTACAGTATAAAACGACGAACCCAGGGGGAGGAGGTTTGACAAGTAGATGGCAAACCGAAGTCATGCTGTAGAAGAGTATTGGGGCCCCATTATTTACATTCGTTGTTTCCCAAGACCAGGCATGCTAAAAAGAAAGCCAAATATATTACAAAGCTTTAGCTTTTGCTAAGTGTCATTTTCTATGTTTAATGCGTAAGCTAGTTCTTCAATGTGCAGGATGCAGCAGTTGTTTATGAGCGGAGTAGACTTGCCATCCTTTCTAACTCACCATGCGCGACGTCCTGGTTTTAATATACAAAAGCGTATGAAGATAATTGTCTTTTTGAGGAAAGAGCGCTCCAATGCGCTTCAGTCTTACAAGTCAATGAGCTCTCAAGTCCCTTTGCAAGTTTGGAGCGGAGCGTTTGCAACGTTATCGACAACGATGTCTTGGGGGGAAAAACACGAATCCCACCATTTTCGTGCGGTCTATTGATACTCCACCTCTCTTCCCACTTATGTTCGCAGAACCCGCCCATCGGCGAACGTACCAAACAGAGCTTCGTTGTACAGTAGAATATGCAGATATTCGAAGATACAAAGATACGACTTCTCCACAACTAATTCAGATTGGAGGCTGAGCTGCACGAAGTGGGGAGCTCAGGTTGAGCACGTTCCAGTGTCGCTATCTGGGCATCCGAGTGCAGCGTCTTCACCCTTGTTTGTATTCTTGCCTTTCTTCATCACGAAGTTAGTCTCGACGTCGCACACGCCAGTGGGGCTATCGGGGCAACCCAAGCTGTCGCTGTTGCTGGTGGTGTTGCTCTTGCTGTCTGAGCTTTGCTTAGTCGCTTTCATCACAACCATTCGGGGCTTCATCTTCTGAGCGCGCGAACCGAAATTCGATGCCACCAGTGTCTGTGAAATCTGTGCGATCATCTTTGCAGCTTTTTTATTGTATCTTTCAAGTATCTCTGTTCAAGTATCTCTGGAGCGTATGTGTGCAAGGGAAGAAAATAATACGCAGAGGTTCCTTCGTTACAGTGTTTGTAGGTCTGAGAAACGAAGTCTTGACGATCAGTAAATGATCGTTGCCATGTCAGAACCTGATTACCAAACGTCATTTGGACTGACGTGAGTCAGATGTTAGATTAGAAGTATGAAATTTGGCCAATAAAAATGAGCAAGGCGGCCTCTGATACGCTCATGCTGTACCGAAATTTGAGCTCTCATAAAGAAAAGTGGATGCCTCGGTACCAGTGCCGCGTCAACAAACTTCGATTTCTATCGATTTTGGATTTTTCAGATTGATAAAGAACTGTAATGTATTAAAAATGAACATCGGATTTCATTTGAGATTCTATAAATTCGGGTTTGCGTTTATATAATTATGTTGGATCATGAGATTTTCATTTCGATATTTATTAGTCTGGCAGTGTCACGTTCGCATATAAACCCTAATTCCGTATAAAAGGAATGTGTTTCGCTGCTGGTAAATTATCTAAGTTAGCTCCGCTCCGCTGAGCTACCCTAACTACCCCTAGCTACCCCCTAGCTACTAACCTACTGGAATACAATGAGTTGAGAGTCCCGATAGGGAGTGTCCAGGCACACTGCCCCCCCTGCCTAAGGCCAAAGCCCTTCAGACGGCAGGGTATTGCCTGTCCCGTGCCCGCCTAGAAGGGCACCGTCAGGGACTCCGGTCTAACCCGGGAGCCTACACCTAACCCACACACTCACAACGAGTGACGGGTAGGGAGCCCACTAGTCTGGTGCCCGATTGTCAGTTATAAATTAATAACTGACAATACAAAACATTGCAATGCAGGAATAGTCATGAGGAAACAAAAACTGTACCGCTAGACCAGAAGCCCGAAAAAGGTGAGCCAGGCCGGGATCCAGCCCGTGACCTCTCGCATACCGGACGAGCGCTCTGCCGTTGAGCTACTCTGGCTATTGATGGCGATTCTGGTGCGGTACTGAGTACCGACTCCCCACGGTGCCACGTAGGCGGCGAAGAGTGAAACACGAAGGATACAACTTTTCCCCCAATCTGCCGCGGTTGCGGTGCGCTCTCTGTGAAAGAAAGTGTGAAATATATATATAGTGAATATATATACATGCACGCAGGCAAAGAAAGCTGTGCAGTGACGCACACGGGTTTCGCAGTCAAAAAGATGAGATAATAAAATAACTTGGGTGTTTTATTATCGGTCGGTTGGCAAGATGCAAGTGACACCACAGGGCGAGGGGTGACACGGGAAGAGACAGTCACCCCCAGTTTATGGGGGGGGCGAAAGTCGGTCTCTCCATGACACCACCTCACCCCGAAGGCGTGAGGTGCCAAGATGCAAGCCAGCAAAGCCGGGTCTAACATCCTACGGTTGGCCACAAAGGCAAAACCCTAAAAAAACAAGCATCTTCTGGGACCTTAAGAGGTCTTTTCCAACTTAGCTAGTGTGGCTCCGCCGCGCTGCGTGGTCTCTTGATGCGTGCTCTAGGGGCTTATGCCCATGCATGTGTTGTGGGGATGACTACTCCCACAGCCAACCGGCAAATCTAGTCCCAGCAATCGAGGGTGGACGGCGGCGTAGCTCTCGATGGTGAACGAAGTCGAGCGCCGCCAGGACGTTGTCATCCAACGCCCACGCGATGCGGTGCGACGCGATGCGTGGCACCAACAGAGCGAGTGCGGGGACGTGGACACCCCGAGGGGGGCGAAGGTGGAAAATGCGGTGTGGTTCCACTCTGCCGCACACAAGTGCGAAAGCAAAGAGGAAAAGCGGTGGGATGAGGGCTGCAGCACCACCAAACACCACCAGGCAGTGGCCAAGGGGCACGCAGGGTGGAGGGACGGAAGAGTGGAGGATGCTGCGGGGTGAGCTCGTAGTGGTCAAAGCTCATGTCGACGATGTGGTTGATGGACTCGATTTTGGTGTCTGGTGCATAAGCACCACCAGACACCACCAGACCGTAGCTAGGGGTAAGTTCTCGTCGTCGAATCACCTGCTGCGCGGAGGCAACTGCAGAAATGCGCGAACGCTGACGACACGAAGCCATGACCGTTGTAAGCTGGAAAATCTGGAGCTCAACACTTAGGGTTCCCAAACGAAAACGTAACTTTCGCCAAAAATAACCAAATCGAACGATGGAAAAGTCAATCTGGGGTAGATTCCCGCGGGGAAGACGGTGGTGACGTCAAAAACGTCGTGCGATAAGCCAATTTTGCTGCTGTTGAGGTGCTGCTGGCCAGAGCGTAAAGTGAAATAGATGGGGACGACGTAGTCGAGGATGATGGTGATAAACGTGCGTTGCGCACAAAAAAGATTGGGCGTTGCGCTCAAATGAAAAAGGAGCCGGTGCCGTTGCAGCACGTACGGGAAAATGGCGGTGAGATGCGCTCGACCGGGTAGAGTGGCGTTCCGCCACGGAATACCGCGTTCCGCGGGATCAAATACGGGAATGATTGCGATAAACGTGCGTTGCGCACGAAGAAGAGAGAGCGTTGCGCCCAAAGAAATAATAGCCGGTGCCGTTGCAGCACGTACGGGGAAATTGCGGCGATGTGCAACGTTGCGTTACTGTGTCGGCCGGGGAGAGTAACGTTGCGTCACTGAATACCGCGTTGCGCGGGATCAAAATGATAGCGAAAATAAACGCGAGAAGCCACCAGCTACTGTAGTGGTAACCCATAACCTGAAAGAAAGTGTGAAATATATACTAGAATGTCCTAGTGACACAGTGAAAACGCTGAACGCCGTAAGGTTTGAGCGAGGCAATCGGGTATATCAAAAGATAGAAATGAATACACGACTCTCAGGCTATCTAAGCTCTGAGGCCGTCACTCGGCAATCATATCGTGTGTCACAGTCTAAGCTACCGAAGTCGAACTACTGAGTACAGGTAGGAAGTCACTGTACTGTTGATACGGGCTGATATGCGAGCCCTTAGTATATGATATAACATACAAGTAAACGCTGCGTTGTAGAACGGCAACACAAGCGTAAGATAATAGCGGGATGAGTGCCGTGATTTCTGTGGGAAGATACTGCTGAAGCACAACGCTTCCTCATCTATACCATACGTCTCCCATCGCATAGATGGTACCGCCATTGGGTTGTGAACCCGAGACGTTGGTTGAACGACCAGTATCGTCAGAACGAATAATTCGTTCGCTCCATAATACTGCGCATGCGTGTTCCGCACATGCTTAAAGCAAAGATGGTTCTTGTTTGTTACTTCAAGATGTATCTTGCTTTGCCATCTTCGAGTTCGACGTACGAACTCTCGATGACAGATGTCATTCAAGTATTTCCTTGAATAATGACAGATGACGTGACTTATCATCTGACGACATGTACAGTCATAGTCGACCGTACTGACGACTGTCATTATAATATATGACATGACTCGACATGACATGACATGGTATGACATGTCTGACAGGTATGACACGTATGACATGTATGACACATATGTCATCGGTCATGACCCTGTATGGTATGACATGTCTGACAGGTATGACACGTATGACATGTATGACACATATGTCATCGGTCATGACCCTGACAGATCTCCCCTCTTAAAAGAGTTGTGACCTCACAACGGGCATACCTTTGTATATGTCTATGATGTCTTTGTTGTTGTTGCTTCTTGCTGGTACCAGTCTTCTTACACCGATTTGAGGCGTCCCTCATGGTGTTTTTAGGTTATTGGGGGGAACTGAGTCCACTTTAGTCCCTCACCTTACAGTTCTTAGGATGTAGCCCCCTTTGAAGTTCGTATCGTATTTCAGAGTGACGTTTCAAGGTTCAATGAATTGCGTTTCGTGATACAGATTGACGCTGGATTACTGATTGATCCACACGTATCGTGCGTCAGAGTGACGATTCAAAGTATCCGAAGTGTACGTTACGGATTATTTGCGCTAGCCGTCGACGCTTTTGCGAACGATGATCCCACGAATTAACAATTTCTCATTAATCGAACGATTCTCGGCCTTATATAATGCACCCAACCCTTCCTCCCCTCCTTAAGCTACTTTGGAGGATCACAGGCGGCAACGGGGAGCCCGTGTTTGTTTCCGGAGTTATTTCACCGGGGGCTTGTTTTAATGCAAACGGAGAAGGCCCTGCTTACGAGATATCGGAGGGTCTTTATAAGTCCACTTTAAATCCTCACCCGTCTGCCAAACTCCTGATATGGTCCAGTACGCACGCTTTGACGAACATCTATCGCGATGAGTGAGAATGGATTCGCCACGTACTAATGTGAAATTTCTTTAGTTATGTTTGTCAAGCACAACTTAGGATCACAACTCCGTCTACCTCAGTCGATATCTCCGGTAGCTTCGGATGACTGGCCACAGAATCCGATGACAAACCACGGTCTTGGCAAAGGTAGCATTAGCAGTTTTTCACAGATATTGGTACCCGCATATGCGTATCTGTGTAAGGGTATGATTTATACAAGGCTCACTACACCTTAGCAAGGAAGGATCAATTCCTGCTCCTGTCATATCAATTTGATGCAGGGTAAAAAATGTTAGGGATATAACCCTGCAGTTCTCGGGTTGCAGCCCAATGCACCGAAGGTGCATCGCAGTTCTTGGGATGCAGCCCTGATATATATATTTGACCGATGGACGAAAACCTCTTGGGTATATGTTTCCACGGCCTGATTATTATTTGGTCGGCAATTATTGGCAAAAGTCATTGGCTATCGGCTTTTGTCTCAGAAGCCACAATGTTATAGAAGCTGCGACCTATTGTGATCATATGCGGCAGTTATGCCTTCAGCATACGTAGACAATATGATTATGTGGAACTTATAATCCCACTTAAGTTGCATCATGATAAATTTATCCAGGTGTTAACAAGTGTTCAGGATTTGATAAGGGGTTGACGCCCCACAAGCCAAAGGTCACTGTCTCATAAGGCTCGCCTCAAGTGTGCGGCTTTGAGGCTTAGCGTCCTGTGGCTACTACCCAAATTCATGGTCCTACCACAAGGACCAATGGGCAATTGCGGTTTCGATCAGTAAATCGACTATTTGAGGCACAGGTAACATTTGCACATGATATTTATGAGTTAAATGAACTTTATTTCTTATAGCGGCGGTCCCCATGAGACTTTAGGTGTGTGGTTGAACGACACGCTTTAGGGGTGTAATTTCACCAAAAGCTTGAAGAAAATGGTGGTCCTACCACAAGGACCACCGTTATTTTGAGTATTGGGAGTTACATGCGGGGCTCACGGTGATGCTCATGGTTATACATCTTGAGTTTATGACCAAATAAGATAACTGAATCGGTTACTTCGCACCCTCATCATCATTTCCGCTCTATTTCAGCATGGCGCATGTTCAACACAATGCAAATTCCGAATTTAGTGAATTTCGGACTTTAGAAATTGGCATTCATCCATTCTAAAATGTACACGCCAGTCGAAAAATAAGATATTTGGATGATGTTAGACTTTCAGAAATTCGCAATACATATATACTTGAAGATTTAATGTGCCGCACACACCAACCTTGCGATATATGCCCTCTAGCAAGCAATTATGATGGCTGGCTGGTCAGCTCGCGTGACCACTGTTTTAGGGGGGAAACCAACGAGCCAATATATTAGAGGGGAAGCCAACGAGCCAACGAGCCAATATATGCATTCCAACCGGGCCTACCGCCCAAATATGATTGGGACATATGTATAGGTTCAATTTGATGGTATCCGCGCAGGTGTAGTGTTGATATATGATTGGTAAAAAATATTGAAGATGAGTCACTAATTTGCCACATTTTGAATGTTCCAAAAAATCCGTTTTGAAAAATTTGAGTGTAGAGGTTTGAAATGCGTTCGTCATGGATATATGGGATGGATATAGGCCAAACCAGCGTTCAAATAAATTAATATAGGACCTATATATACCACCTTTCATTGATTAGACACCACAAATCACGGGAGATTGCCAATTAAATTATCGGAACAATGGTCCTCGTGGTAGGACCACATCGTCGATTTGGTCCTACCACAAGGACTGCGGGGCAGTAGCCACCTGGCGAGGCACAGTCATGATGCTTCCTAGTCCATAATGGAGCTGGAAATGAAAATGCTCAAGATATCCGAAGACAGGAAGGCTTTTGGTTGGCCAGAGTTGCTGTCTAGATGCTTAACCTCGATGGGGTTGCATTCGGATACAAACTGTGCAACCATGCATGTGACTTATACATTGGTGTATGACTTTGATGAATTGTCTCTTGTCATGAACCTGGAAGGAATGACGGGCAAATAGCTAGAGTGACGGATTTACTCACTCAGCTTTGCTGTTTATGGAATTCGATGCCTGATGGCACAACTGGCAATCCTTTGCTCAGATGCTTTCCTTAAGACATTGGCAACAATTTGTGTGCCAGCTTCTTTAGATTTGGGGAGAAACTATGGATCAACAATTCATCAATCGAACACATGTTATCAAGGCTGATTCAACGAGTCCTTTAACTCTTGAATTTCGACAATCAGCATCTCAGGTTGTTGACGTCAAGTGATGGTCGTAAGCTTACAATATAGCTTATTCAATATAGCTTATTCATATTTGAAAAACCATCGTTCTCCTATAGGAACTATATTATTCTGGGAGCAAATTTTGATTGTTTCCGGAACAATCAACTTTTGATTTTCCCCGTAACAATGAATTTTGATTACGGGAAAGTATATTTACGGTTTAGTGTCAGGTTTTGGGGTGCCTGGCTACTGGATAAACCCCATAAACTCTCACTAAACCCTAAATATGCTTCACCGTAGCCAAGATCCCTTGTTACGGGGAAAATCAAAAGTTAATTGTTCCGGAAACAATCAAAATTTGCTCCCGGAAAAATCAAAACCTTCTCCTATATCAGTGCCCTTCATATAATATGATATAGCCGGAGAAATATGCATCTATGATTTCTTCATAATGAGCTTCATGTGTCAGTAAGTCAAATAAGACTTCATTTGATGTCTTCAGTCGGCATGATGTACCGTGTCATCAACTTTATGGCTGCTATATACGAATGCTGGAACTTTTGATAAGATTTTTAATCTTTCAAGCAAAATTACAATGATGTAAATCAATATGTGACAAGCAGCTGTATGAAGAATGAATGAATCTATACTCCTTCCTCCCCCTTTTAAAAAGAGGTGCATCAAACCAATCAGATGGTGATGGAGAATGCTATTCAATCATTATGTTATGTGAAAATGGTTTGATAGAAAATCAGACGGAGATTACTCATCGAATGCTTTCGAGGTAACAATGTCAATATGAACATCGATTTTCTCTACGTCATACCGGCAATATGCCTGACGTTTTTGAATGTGGCAAATGCCAGATGATGTCAAATGCAGTCGTTGGGTTGCAGCCCACATACATTGTCAGTTCAGGGTCACTATAGTGTGCCCAACTTAGACAATGTTCTGGAAAATGATTGTCATGATGAACAAAGAAATCAGTGATGGAGAGTTACCGAAGTTAACGTTGGTATCGAAGCTAATGGAGAGTCAATCAAGAAGTGTCCGTAATGACAACAACTTACTACGAGCTGTATTTCCGTAGTTGATGGATGGCTGGCATGTCATTTCATTATGATTAGAACATGGCATTGCCTAGTGATATGTGTATATTCTTCAGTACATGATCACTTATCTCAATGGTGCCCATTTTATTTTTGGGCAAACACTATTCAGAGACTTGTTATGATAACGAGTATGAATGATGAATGTGTCATTTCAATCCGATAGAATTGTGACTTGTTTTATGACTATAAAATTTCTGTCACTTTCCAGAATGAGGATGAACTGCGCTTGGAAACCGTATGCAGATTGCGGGTTTTCCAAGACTTCGTGGCCTAATGGATGAGGCAACACATTTCTAAACATTCCAGAATGAACTTTTAAAGAGTCTTCATTTCTTAATGAAGCATGCTTGTCTTATGTGCCAAAATGATATGAAATTACAAATATGGTGTCAATCTATATGTGGATGGTTTATACCATTGTATGCTATTCCACAAATAAGTAGTGATGTCAGAATAAAAACTTTGGACAATTGCAACTCAGTACAAACTTGAGTGCATTCAAGCCCACTTGCATGTTCAGAATCTGAATCTAATGTACTTTTCTAGCTAAAGCTACCATTGACTGTTCAACATCCACTGAGGACATTGTTTCCTACGTCTTTTGGCATCACGCTCAGTTTTTTTCTTATTCTGCAAGCGCCTCTTTGCTACTGCTACATCCGGAACGTTGTACCAGCCACGAAACTTGCTGGAATCTACTAGCTCATCTTCTGAGCTTTCTTCATCCAAAAGCAAAACTGGCTTCAACATGTCTTGTTCTTCCATCGAGGACGAATCACACAGGGAGGCAGCAGACCTGCAGCATGCGAAGAAAATAAACAGCAAGAAAGTCACCATGCAAAATTACCATCCACTGAAGGAGATGACTCCCGTCATAGTTGTGACAGGAGCCTTCCGCGGTGGCGGGAAGCGAGGGCGCAAGCAGTTGGTGCCGCACAGGGTTTCTGCTCGAGGGCCGGGCGTGACCGCGACAGCAGAGCTGACTACCGCAGCTGGAGCTGGGGAGGCGACTCCCTTGGTCGCGACCAGAGAGCGCTCGCCCGAGGAGCAGTTTCCCATTCCAGCAGTACCCGATGGCGTCGCCGGTGGCACCCCTTGGGCGGGACACGCGCCTAGGCTACCTCGCCGCCAGACGGGACTGCGGATCAGCCCCTGGTATAACCAGAGGATGCTGAATGAGCAGCACCGGCGAGTGAGCGAGCAGTTGGCTGCTACGCGAGAGGTCATTCAAGAGGCCCGCGACTCTATGAGGGAAAGGATCGAGTGGCAGAATGACCTCCGCAGGAAGATCGAGGAGATCCGCGCGTCCAACTTGGCGGCCAACGAGCCGTACCGCGGCATCCCGTATACGGGGCGCCGACCACGGTCACCGGAGCTTGAAGATGTGTTCGAGGCGCCAACGCCTGAGCCGGAAGAGGAGCCGGACGAGGCGGTCATGCTCCCGGGGGTGGATGATTCCCCACCCGACCTGGATGACATTCTGAGTGACATCTCGTATCCTTGCTACAGTCCCACCAGCCCTGATGCTCATGATGACGAGGAGGGTGGAGCTGGTGTTGCTGAGGTGGCTGCCGAGGAAACACCCACGGATGCCAACAAGTTCGAGACGAGCATCCACGGTCCTGGGGAGCCTGACCAGTCTGAGGACATCAAGGACAGGAAGCTGACCACGAATCCTGCCGACGGGGGCTCCGATGACGACAGTGACCCGGAGGAAGCGCCCCGTCGTAAAAAGGCCAAAACTGAGTAGTGTGGCGCAATAGGATTGGTCGGCAGAGATCACTAATGTAGGACTAGAATGTAGGCCCTGTCATTAGTGAGCTGTGATTGGTGCAGAGTGAAGGACAGATTCTAGAACAACAATTGATGAGAGAGTATATGAGTATGGCTCTCGAGTCAATTATTATTCTGTTTTAGAGATACAATCTCCTGTGCTAAACAACTCTGTGGATAACTCAGTGTGACTTGCATATAAGATAAGATAACTTAACAAGTGGTGATTCTTGCCTGACCTCAAGAAGAGTAATAAAAAAGAGCTTTGTATTTGATAACCGTCCGAAGTACACTTGTTCAACTGGTATCAGAACGTGCCCAGGCTGTCCCATCAGCCTGACCCTGCCTTATCCCTACCCCAAGATGCCAATTCTTGGGGTGGCTTGCTATTGCTTACCCTGCCAATTCTGAACTAATTTGTCGTCTTGTTGCTGCTTTCTGTGAATTGTCTTCTTTTCTTCTACTTGGGACTACAATCTGGTCAGCATGTCAAGAGATTCTACCTCCAAACTCCCAATTCAATCTGCAACGGCTAATCAGAGTTACTGGTCAACCCACAAAAGGAAATTTACAAAAAGTGAGATTATGACCGATTTCAGCAATTTTTAGATTGAGATTGATCTTATCAGTATTGGACAGTTTCGGAATATGTAAGATTCGGACCCCACTGACGGGCCATGGGGCCCTAGAGCCCTTTACTGACATGTGGACACGGACTCCCGACACCCGGAACGAAGGAATTATTCCAGAAATTCAGCACCCCCGGAGATTAACTTCCCCACCGTTAGAAGCACCTTGCTCGACGGTTTTGGACTCCTAACCAACTTAGCTTTGAGCCTTGTAATACAAAACTTGGCTTTAGGCTGGTTAGGAAGACGGATTAGACTCCCGGAAATTAGCTTAAGCTGATGTTACAAGCAGGGCGACACTTTTGAGAGATTTCAAAGATCGCTCTCAGGAGATCGGGACACCGGATTGGACCTTTTTCTGTGACAAAATATTCCTCGAACCTCCCCGAATATGGTGTCACCTCAGAAAACTTGATCGGACCCCGGGAGGCAGCAGGAGGAAGCTCCAGAAATTAGATATTTATCTCCCGAAACGTCGTTACCAAATAGGATGTGTGGGAAGCTCGTCTCGACCATGGGTTTCAGGAGGACTTTCCTAAGGAATTTGCGAATACATATTATAAAAATATGTTTCCTTACCCTCAATTTTCAAGGGACACTTCCCTTGGAAACGTCGGATTAACGGAGCAAGCCCCTTCCCCGTATGACGTCACGACTGGTCCTCTCTACTGACTTCCCCGACACTTCTCGGGCGCCCTAGAGAGTGTTGAACGGAGATTGCGACACAAAAATAAGAAAATAGTTATACTAGACTAAACTTTTTTTGTGGTCGTTCACCCTCAAACGTTGATTCGGCCAAGAAAACCGTGAATTGACGTTTCGTCTCACAACCGTCCCTGGAGCACGAGGAATTTCAAAACGACCGGATGAAGCCCTCGGAACCCCAATGGAACAATGGACGGAGAGAAATATTGTGTCGACAGACCTACCTTTATCGTGGTTACACCACGTAGAGGTTGGAGTCAGTCTCAGCTCTTACGACAATCCCCGACAGCTCTCGAAACGTAGATTGAGCCCGTTTCTGGTGTCGTAGCCTCAGGCCGTAGGTGCATCTGCTGATTGGAAGCTCATGCAAGACTCAAAAAAATATTCTAAGTCCGTTTGGAAAACTTTCCAGACACTAATCGTCTTGGGAAGTCTCGGACGAATATAAGGATTGGAACTAGAACGTCTTTCGAGCCCGGAGTAACCCCCTACCTGGAAATTACAGCAGCTGCCCTGAAATTCGACAAAAATCCAAACTTGTCAAAAAGGAGCTCCAGTATCAAAAATATTCTTTTTACACCGCTGGGATTAAACATTTCTCAAATTGGGACCGCATTTGCCATACCTATGACCTCGGGGCTTATGACGCTCGCAGAAGCCCAACCGTCACCTCTTTTTCAAACAAAACCTCCCTCTACTATCTCTCAGAGGCAACATCCTCTTGTCTCTCCCTGTATGTCTACCAGCTCCCACGCTGGCATATCTTACTCCTTGGACATCATGGGACTGAGTCAAGGGGTGCCTCTGTGATGTATCAGGAAAATGCCTGCTCGTCGCCAATCCCAATTCCCGCGCCTTCGCCTCGCTGGTACCAGCTCTCCACCCCGGGGAGTCATGCCTCCGCCCTCGTCGTCGCTGTCACCATTGGCGCCAGAGTTCCTCCCGCAGGAGAACACCCTTGTGGAGGACGTGGCGGATGACGCGGTGGTACCCGACATCATGAATGGAGGCTGGAACCATCGCGCCCGCCACCAGGCTGGCGAAGGTCCTCCCCTCCTCCGAGCTCATACCTGGGGAGGAGGAATAGTTCGCGATCCTGAGCACGGAGCTGTACCGTCCCCGTATTGGCATGGTGACCGCGGCGAGTCCGACTACTCCGCCTCGGCCACCACCATCGCCAGGCAACCTCGTCGCGGACATTCTACGGGCTCTCCTGCGCCTTCACGGTCCGACGTCGCTGACTGGCGACATGCTCGCCCGATACAGTCTGGCGAAGGTGGACGCGTTGGAGAGATCACCTCCAACATCGCGGACTCCCTTTCGCGAGAACTGATCGACCCGGACATCGCGGAACTAAGCCTAACGCGGTCTGGTGGCGTCTTCCGCTATTCCAACTCTCCCCCTCGCGGCCGTCGCCCGATGGAGGAGGCGCCTCGGAGAGGTGCGTTGTTTGGAGGATCCCCTGAGCCCGCCACCCCATATGTACCTGCGGAAGTCCGAGTCTCATTTGCGGACCCAGTGGAAACGCCTATAGGGCATCCACCAAGGGATAGGGCAAAGAGCCAGGATCGCCAATCCGGCGCGGAATCGGCGCCTGCCAGAATCGGAGCCCCTCCTGCCGCATCAGGTCGGTTTTACACAGTTCGCAGTGCATCCACTGGAGACCCGGAGCTGGCTCCTCCGCGCCTATCGCGAGCCGCTCGACGGCGTCAGCGCATATCACAAACGAGTCAGTCCACATCTATCCATGTGACATTCCGCTCACCGGATGACAGCTCGGACCACACCTCCGCACCGAGGGAAGCTCCTCCGCTCCTCACTCTAGGCGACTCTGGGACTCAGCCGCCAGCTGGAACCATCACGAGTTCCCAGTCAACCTCAGACATCCTCGCCGCATTGCAGGAGGAAGTGCGCAAACTCTCTTTACTGAGTCTCGCCTCCCTGCAGTCGCAATCCATTGCGTCTGGAGCCCCCACCACGGACGGGTCAGTTTCCAATGTCGGGTCTCAACCCGCACTGGCCCTTCCCGGCCCCCTGGAACCTGCCGCCTCAGACCCCGGTCCGCCGTCGTCCTCTTCCTCCGGTTCCAAGACATCTCCTCCACCATCGCCTCCAGCCTCGGATCTGGCGGATAGCGAGTCGCGACTAGATGTCATTGTGTGGACTCTGGAAGGAGATACGCTATGGCTCACGCGCTCCGGGATCATTACAACCAGTCCCGGTAGCACCAGTCCGTCCAAGTATCGCCTTCCCACCAGTTCGTCTCCTGGAAAAGAGGACAATGTCCTAGAGCGAGTTTGGGCGACCCTGAGTCACATCGGACTGGACATTCGAGACCTCGCAGCGCAAGGACCCGTACGCACCCCACTGCGGCTGGAAGGTCTGGATCAAGGAGAAGCGTTCGCGCTCTGCGTCAAAAAGGACCAAGCGGAAAGCGCGCGCCGGACCGCGGAAAGTCGCGTAGGGCCCAGACACCGTCGCTACCCTGCTTATGTGTGGGCTAACATTCCTCCCACCACGCTGGAATCTGAGATGGAGGAATACGAAGAGTTCGGCCGCATGGTATGGGCCGCCCTCTCAGGCTCGGAGGAATATATCTTCCGTTCCCTGTCCAAGGAGCAAGCCCCAGCGTCGGCTCGCAAGGACTCTGAACCTGCATCCAAGCCTTCACAAGAGGTCAGGTTCGCAGGACCCTCAGAGTTGGATAAAGAGCACCCCCCAGGAATGATGACTATCCCGAACATGAGTCAGCGACCCGGATGGGCTGACCTAATGGGAGAAGTCGATGCCAGGACAGTCCACACCGAGTCAAAAACGGTGAGCGACTGCATCAAACTGGTGAAGGAACTCCCGTGGTATCCTGCTCAGGAAACTCTACTCTCAGCGCAAGAAGACATCTCCGCTCTGCCAGCTTTTACTGAGGCACTCACTTATTTAGTGCAGCGGGGAATAGTCAGCTTTGCTCTCCATCGCCCCAGTTCCTACAAACTAGGGGCTACCATCCTGACTATGCCCGAACTTCTGAAAGAGGTAGCAATCCAGCGCCTACAGAAGCGCTCCCTGACCTTTTTGCGTCAGGGGGGTCTCATGAAGGACGAGGAGGCCTGGGCCTCCCGCTACCACGCGCTCCCCCCCTTTCTAGCAGATGTGGCCCGCAGCGTCCTTGATGAAACTGCCTTAATGGGCCTTGCGGGAATGGTCAGCCGGATGACTCAGCGTCGCGAGGAGTCAGCGCGTCTCTTCTGCACCCGCCTCACCGGATGGTGGGATGTCACGGAGCTCCTAGCAGGATCAGTGAAAGGATGTCCATCCATTCCTGTCAACCAGATGCTGTACCAGTACTGGTCAGGTTTGCATCTTAACCCCTAAACCGTCATAACTATTTTTGGTTTTGGTTGAAGTCGGTGTTTTCCATATACCCGCCGCATACGAAGGCCGATTTGCGTTTTGAGCATACCACTTGAAACGTATTTCAAAGGCGCATTGTACTGCATTGTTCAAAATTGAGCATCGAGTGAAAATGCGATGTCACCAATGAATGTATATCTCACGCATTGCGGCGCTGAATGCGTATCCACTGCCCCGTGTAAACCCTAATCATGACCCTAGCATGTTTTGCATAACGCCTAGCTATGTGTTGAAGATGTAACGTGACCTAAATAGGGTTGAGCATGCGTATTTATACGCGCAAACCATAACCGTGTGTTGTGTCAAACGATTTTCACACTCTTCATCGTTCGAGCTTGGAAGCATGCGACAGTTTTGAGGGACATTGGGCACGCAGTTTGATGCGCATAAGGGAGACCTTTTCAAAACTGGTTTCAAAAGCATTTTTGGATTTTAGACGGCTTCATAAATCAATTTTAGGTACCCTTGGGTCATATATGACCCAGGAAACGGTTTAAGGGTTAAACAGGCAGTAATGGACAGACTGACAGAGGATGGACTGGACATCATCCAGCCTCACCTCTGGGAGGCTCGCCACCCTGGATCCACAGCTCTTCAGCACGTGATCACAGTCGCCACTAAACTGGAGAAAAGCGAGCTCTCCCGTCTGCCAGCAGCACCTTCCCCTTCCCCCGTCCAAACTTCGGGTAACAGGCGCCGTTCGTGGAGTACTTCTCAACGAAGGACGCCAGCCTGTCTGAACGCAGTTCAGGAATCAGAGGATGGAGGAGAGGAGCCCCACTCTGCAGACCTCCGCGCTCAGGACGCTGTCACTGGAGCCTCGAGTCTAACTCGGCCCCCCCGAAAGTGCTTCGTCTGTGGCGCGGAAAACCACTTGTGGAGAGACTGTCCGCATGAGGAGCGCAAGCGTCAGTGGGTGGCCGATGCCCCCAACCGACTGGCCCAACGGAGAGTTAAGAACGAGGCTCATGTAGCAGCATTGGAAGCAGACATGGAGGACTTAGAGGATGAGGCTGAAGCCCTGGAGGCTTTTCAAGCCGGGGAGGCGTCCGCAGCGTCTCCCGCGGAGACGTCCTCTGCGGAATCCGAAGAGGAGGACCCCCGGCAGTGAAACGCCGTACGCTGGGGCTAGGTAATCGTCGTCCCTGGCCCCAGGCGACCGCGTTCGCCAAGAAAAGGCGCGGGCCCCAGAATCCCATAGGCATAGACTTCCTGCGGCCGCAGGGATGGGGTCGCACCTAGCATCAACGCGGAATTAAAATATGAGACACCTGGTACGAGCCAGCGGATCTGGATGAGAAACAGGAGAGCCCCCCCGAAAGGAAACCCGTTTTCGAGGATGAGGCCCTGTATCTCTCCAACCTGTCCACCGACGAGGATCGCCGGACCCATCACCGCGAGTCCCGACACCGTCGAAGGAGACAGAAGAATGACCCAATAATAAATCTTGGGAGAAGGAAGCGGAGAACACGCTTAGGACCCGAGGAGGTTGCGCAACCTCCTCAGCAGTTCAGCGTTGACCGCTCACACTCAGCAGAAGGTCCCTCTCCTGTCATCACAGAGGAGGTGCAGTGGGAGACTAATCACCCAGACCTATTACACTCGCAGTCAGCTGCAACAGTTCCCCCCTGGAAACGCCCTCCCCACCATCGGGTGCCCCGACGGCCCCTAGCCTTGCGTATGCAGGAGTTGCGGGAGCGCATTCAGGGAAAAGTCCGACAGCAGAATCTTCGGAAAGAACCCCACGACGACAGTGGGGAGAAGAGGAGTGCGTCAGTCAAACCCGCACCACCTTTTAAACTTCGCCCTGAGGTTCCTCCGTCATCTTCCCGACCGGCTGCATGCCCTTCCCAGTGGCAGTCTTCGCGAGAGTACCCCAGTTCTGCGCCCTCGCAGCAGACGCACCGCAAACGGTCGGCCAGACCTCGACCCCCCAAGTCCGTAAGGGAGAAAGCAGCTCTTGAAGTAGAGGTACAGCAACTCGGAGACAAGCCTCCAGGACAGAGTGCAGACTCCATAGAGGATAGAGTGAGGGCCTGGAGAGAACTCACTCACCCAGAGCAAGTGGCGGTGGCAGCCCTGACCTCCGAAGGTCACGCCAAGGTAGACTCGTGGGTACCCGAAGGTTGGAAGAGATACCGCAGTCGGTGGAACCGCTGGCACGGTCATCTTCGGAAGGAACCCCACGACGACAGTGGGGAGGAGAGGAGTGCGTCAGTCAAACCCGCACCACCTTTTAAACTTCGCCCTGAGGTTCCTCCGTCATCTTCCCGACCGGCTGCATGCCCTTCCCAGTGGCAGTCTTCGCGAGAGTACCCCAGTTCTGCGCCCTCGCAGCAGACGCGCCGCAAACGGTCTGCCAGACCTCGACCCCCCAAGTCCGTAAGGGAGAAAGCAGCTCTGGAAGTAGAGGTACAACAACTAGGAGACAAGCCTCCAGGACAGAGTGCAGACTCCATAGAGGATAGAGTGAGGGCCTGGAGAGAACTCACTCACCCAGAGCAAGTGGCGGTGGCAGCCCTGACCTCCGAAGGTCACGCCAAGGTGGACTCGTGGGTACCCGAAGGTTGGAAGAGATACCGCAGTCGGTGGAACCGCTGGCACGGTCATCTTCGGAAGGAACCCCACGACGACAGTGGGGAGGAGAGGAGTGCGTCAGTCAAACCCGCACCACCTTTTAAACTTCGCCCTGAGGTTCCTCCGTCATCTTCCCGACCGGCTGCATGCCCTTCCCAGTGGCAGTCTTCGCGAGAGTACCCCAGTTCTGCGCCCTCGCAGCAGACGCGCCGCAAACGGTCTGCCAGACCTCGACCCCCCAAGTCCGTAAGGGAGAAAGCAGCTCTGGAAGTAGAGGTACAACAACTAGGAGACAAGCCTCCAGGACAGAGTGCAGACTCCATAGAGGATAGAGTGAGGGCCTGGAGAGAACTCACTCACCCAGAGCAAGTGGCGGTGGCAGCCCTGACCTCCGAAGGTCACGCCAAGGTGGACTCGTGGGTACCCGAAGGTTGGAAGAGATACCGCAGTCGGTGGAACCGCTGGCACGGTCATCTTTCCTTGAACCTGATAGCTACCGAGGAAGCAGTTTGCATAACTTTAGAAACTGAGTGCGGGACCATTCCCGGCACCGGCGGAGACGTAGGAATCCCGGACACCTGGTGTAGTCTCTTTCGGGTACATCAGTATCGGCAGCGAGAGAGAGAGGAAGCAGAGAAAGCGACTGCCGCCCAACGGGCCAGTCCCAGCCCCATAGCAACTCCTGCGCCAGAAGAAACCTTACCGGAGGACTATCTTCTTACTCCCTCCTCCGCAAAGGATTATCTTGCAGTCCAAATTCCTTCATCCAAGCCACAGATTCTGGGGCTCTCGTCGCAAGATGATGAAGACCTGGATGAGCTGAATCTGACGCAAAGGATGATGCGTTCCCATCTTCAGTCTGCGGCCATGACCCTACCTATTACTCCAACCCCCTTGAATACCATTCAGGAAGCAGTCGAACCTACCATCCTAGCCAGCATCGCAGAAACCCCTGATAAGGAGTTGCAAGCTCAATGGACCTCCAGAACCAGAAAACGGCTGGCCATCATCCCTGAAGGAGTAGAGCAGGAGGAACTGCCCAAGAGAAACATCTCCCTATCGGATGCTGCGAACCTCGAGACCTCTCCAATTCATGATCCTGACCCCGCTGCGAAAGCCCAGTGTGTGACAGTTACCCCGCCGGAGAATTCCATTTCTCCGTGTTCCGAAGTTCTTTCCTATCCCCTTGCAGTAGGGAGTCGCACCCTACGAAGAGAGCAGCGAAGGGTGAGAGCAGAAGCAATGAGAAAGAAGTTGCAAGCCTTACGCCAAAGAGAAGAAGAGGAAGGAGGATGGTATTTCGGACCTCCCCTTTCAGCCCAGTCCGCAGCCCCCAGCTCTGCCACCTCGCGGCGACAGAAGCGGGTACCAGCCTCACCCAAAATACACCAGAATGCCCGCAACGCTCTGTGCGCCCATCTGAGAAGGGACGGTCAGGTTATCTGGGACCGCGGCAGTCAGCTGGCTGCAGCCCGAGATGATGAAGGGCCCCTGTTATTAGTATTCTGGGCCCGCCTCAAAGGACGTAGAGTAAGAGTGCTAGTAGACTCCGGAGCATCAGAAGAGTTCGTGTCTACCAAATGTGTTGATCTTCTCAACCTTACGGTAAGGGACAATGGAGACCCTCTGAATGTCACTTTAGCAGACGGATCCGTCCAAACTTCCTCGCAGGTCGCTTTTGGGAAACTGACCGCAGAAACTTCTGTGGGAACATACTCAGAAGTGGTCCAGATGCGGGTCCTCCCCTTGGGAATCAAAGTAGACATTGTTCTTGGAGGAAAATGGCTGAGATCCCTTTCCCCTGTGACGCTCGACTACTCCGGATGGGGCTCTGTCAAGTTCCACCATAAGAACAAACCAGTAAGCATAGCTGGATGTTCTCCAGGGAAAAGTCCCTCTCCGAAAGAGGCCAAATTTGCCATGGCCCTGGAACCGATTGTCATGCTCTCTGCGGCACAGGCTGCTAAGGAGATAAAGGCATACCGCCGCAGACACAGTGGCAGTAGGAGCGACCCGGCGCGACTTCCTCATGATGTGCTGCTGGTTTTTGCAACCCCAGCCATAGGAAGTTCTATGCTCTCCGCAGTCGCCACTGACGAGGACCTACCAGACGCGGATGTTACCCCCGAGTGGCGAGAGAAGTTTGAACAGCGTTGCGGCAACTTCAAACCTTCGGTCATCAGGGAAACTTTACCCCACTATGATGACCTGAAGCGTGAGGACTTTGCTCACATCCACATGCAAGCCCAGTGGGATGGAGCAGCCCCAAACAAACGCCCTTACAAAATGTCCATGGTAGAGTTAACTCAGTTGCGGGAAAGGTTGGATGAGCTTCTGAGCAAAGGGTACATTCGCCCTTCTTCCAGCCCTTTCGCTGCCCCTTGTCTCATGGTTCCAAAGCCTGGGAAACCTCACATATTGAGGTTAGTCATCGACTACCGGCTTCTTAACAGTCAAACTGTTAAGGACCGGTACCCACTGCCCGACATCCAGCAACTCTTTGATGAGATGCACGGAGCCAAATATTTCTCGTCTTTCGACGCGGTAGATGGATTCTGGCAGATGGCAATGGCGCCCGAGGATGTTGAGAAAACGGCCTTCACATCCCACTACGGATCGTATGAATGGCTGGTCATGCCTATGGGTTTGGCGAACTCTCCCTCCTGTTACCAGCGCAGGATGCAGGCTGCCCTAGGACACCTGAACTTTGTCCGGGTGTTCATAGACGACTGTATTTTATTCTCCTCTAGTTTGGAAGAACATTACGAACACTTACGCATCTTCCTAGAAACGTGTCGCAAAAATGGAATATACCTGAAGGAGTCTAAGTGTCAATTGCTAAAGACCCAGATTCGCTTTTTAGGGCACGTTGTGTCTCGCGAGGGAAGTCGACCCCAACATGACAAGATCGCAGCCATCCGCGACTGGCCCGCTCTGGAGAACGCCACTCACGTTCGACAGTTCCTGGGATTAGCAGGATATTACAGGAAGTACGTCTTAGGATTCTCAGAGTTAGCTCAGCCTCTCACGCAGCTCACCAAAAGTGACGTTGCATGGAAATGGGAAGCTTTGCAGCAATGGTCCTTCGAGGAAATTAAGCAAGCTCTCATAAAAGCCCTTACTCTAGCGCTGCCCGATATGACAGCAGCTGCGAATGGAACACATCCGTTCATAGTTCAGACAGACGCCAGTGGAGTGGCCTTAGGAGGAGTCCTCATGCAGGATATGGGTGACGGATTGCGGCCCATTGCCTTCGAAAGCCGACAGTTTTCAGGAGCCGAGCAGAACTATCATGCTGGCGAGCGGGAGTTGTGTGCTTTACACCATTGTACCACGCAAACATGGAGGCATTACTTAATCTTTACCGAGTTCCGCCTGCAAGGGGATCATAAGCCTCTCGTCTGGTTAATGTCTCCAGGGCAACCCCTCAGTCGCAGACAAGCCCGTTGGTATATGGATCTAGTGGAAGTAGGAGTCCCTGAAATGGAGTACATCCCTGGAGCCTTGTTATGGGTCCCTGACGCCCTATCCCGTAGACCTGACTACAAGGAGGTCTCGGCTCGGGAAGGTCTGGTAGAGGCAGGATATGTACACCCTGTATCCGGGAAACCTCAACGCCCTGGCGGTTCTGCCAAAGCCTTTCGCCCGACCACCGGAAGAGAATCCAAGCAAGGCAGAACTCCCCTTGGCGTTGTAGATCCTAACCGGATCAAGAACAAAAAGGGACCTGCTGCGAGCATTCTCTCTTCGCAAGGTTCCCTCAACTGGATCGACTCCCCTGGCCTATGGCTAGACGCCATGGACACGCTCCAACTGGCTGAAAAGGAGTATGAGGCAACTCAGGAACAGCTCTCCAGAGCCTCTTTAGCCCCTATAACCCGAAACCAGGGGCATGCCAAGGATAAAACCAGGGAAGATATCTTCCGTTGAGCTGGTACGGCCCCAAATAAAAAATTCTTTCGGCCTGCCTTCGGCCCGCCCGGTCCAAACTACAAAATGCCCGAAAATTTTAATCTTAAGTATGGGAAAATGCAAAAATCGCAAAATTTTCATCAAAATTTTAGGAGTTTGCGCCAAATTGGTTCGGCCCCAAAGCAATTTCTCTTTCGGCCCCTCTTCGGCCCGGGCCTCATTTTGGCGACCCAGTTCGGCCCGGGGCCGGCCAATCGCGGTAAGATATCTTCCCTGGATAAAACCCTCACTTCCACCCCGGATCACAGTGACCGTCAAGACTGGAAGCTACGTCAGGACATGTTTCAGTTTCTGGAAAAGGAATACGGACCTTTCGAAGTCGACGCTTGCTGCGACATAGGAGGAAGAAACAGGCAGGTCAATCGATTTTGGACCGATTGTCTTAAGGAAAAGTGGAGAGGTTTGAATGTCTGGTGCAACCCCCCTTTCTCATCTTGTCACCTCACCATCGAGGCAGTCCTACGTAAATATGTGGACGAATGGAGGCAAGACCCGGAACACACTTCTGCAGTCTTTGTACTGCCGGACTTCCAGTCGAGAATGCCTCACTGGCGAAGACTGTTTAGGGCTGCAGGCATGAGGATAGAGTACATCATCCCCACTCATGACTCACAAGGAGAACCTGTCCAGATGTTTGAAACACCTGACGGGGTCCGTCTAGACTTGCCTTGGCCCTTGCTGATTGTGTACGCGCCAGCAGCCAATCAAAGAGTGACCAGGATCCGATCTACCCCTCCTCCAAAACCCATAGTCCGAAGTGGGGAGGCCGCCCAGCTCCGAGATTCAGACTCGTCAGTCTCCGGAGAAAAATTCCTTAAAGCTCTCCGGGCTGAATACTCTCGTCCCGGACCTTTGAAGGAATTAAGAGCAGAAATCCTGAAAGTCCCTCATCAGCGAACCCGGGACTTTTGCGTAATCGGAGAAGTCCTGTGGCGGGTTACCATGGGTAGGTATCAGTTAGTACTCGGAGAGGACTCCCCACTGCGGGAAATCGTGCTTCAGAATGCTCACGCGTCTGTGGCAGCAGGGCACGCTGGCAGAGACAAAACCCTCGAGCGGGTTCTCAGACGGTTTTGGTGGAAAGGAGCGTCCGACGATGTGGGAAGATGGGTCGCTTCGTGTACTACTTGTCAAGCGGTCAGACCTCGGAACTCCTACCCCGATGGACTCCTCAATCCCCATCCGATTCCAGTCCGCCTATGGCAGGTAGTCAGCGTAGACTTCGTCACAGGGCTCCCTTTAACTTCCAGAGGACACGATGCGTTCGCGACGTTCACATGCAAACTCAGCAAAATGGTCCACGTAGTTCCCATGAACTTCCAGGACAGTTCTGCATCTGAAGTCGCCAGAATCTACTTCGATCACGTGTGGAAGCACCACGGAGCCCCTATGAAGATCGTCTCTGACCGAGACCCACGGTTTCAGGATGCCATGTGGAAGGAGCTCATGCGACTCATGGGAACTAAAGTCGCAGCCACCACTCCATACAACCCCCGGTCAGATGGACAAGCCGAACACACCAATCGAGTCGTAGAGGACATGCTACGTGCGTTCGTAGGCTGCAACCCAACTGGGATCTCTGGTGTCCCAACGTGGAGTTCGCCATCAATGACACCAGGAGTGACGTCACCGGCTTTACTCCTTTTGAGTTAGTCCTCGGACACTCCCCGCTCTCCCAGCTAGACCTATTCGTGCAAGCTGCTCAGAAACCCTCCAGTCACAGGAAGGGTGGAGTAGGAACAGCTCATGGGATGGCTAGTAAGTTTGCGGCCCAACTGGAGGATGCTAGAGTCAAGCTGGAACAAGCCCAACAGAGACAGCGCGCTCAATTTGACCTGCGCCATTCTCAGCAAACCTTTCAAGTAGGAGATCTGGTATGGGTGGAAGCCAAACACCTGACGGAGAACATCATGGATAAGCAGTCCTTTAGGAAACTACAGGCTCGGTGGCACGGACCCCTCCCAGTTCTAGAACGGTTCTACAGCGATCAGCAGGCAGAACTCCCAGAGATAGACAGAGGAGCCCCGGTGGCATACAGACTCAAGCTACCCCCGAAATGGAGAATCCACGATGTGTTTGCTCAGCATCGCTTAAAAGCATGCACCAGTGGTGACCAATACTTCGCCATCCGAGGCAAGACTCCTATACCTGCAAAGGTAATTGTAGACGGACAGGCTCAGACGCACGTGGAGAAAATCCTAGCTCGCCGAGTCCGCGTCCTGCGAGGAAAGGAGCGTGAGGAATTCAAGGTCAGATGGACAGGATATTCTGAAGCTCATGATGAGTGGAAGACTAGGGAGGATCTCAACTACGGAGGGAAGCTGGAGCAGCTGGCTCTTTTCGAAGAAGCTCGTCTAAGGAAGGAAGCCAGCCAGCGGGAGCGGTCCCGGCGAGAGCGGAGGAAGTCGGGGCGCAGCAAAAGGGTCTTGCCTTCCATGGAGCAGGGCCTCACTCTGAACCAAATCCTAGGAGAAAACATTTCCTCAGGAGCTGCGAGTCTCCCCTGGGAAGATTTCGACCCATCCGAACAAGCCTTCGTAACCGCCCTCTGCGCTCAGGACCTCGCCCCACAGAAAATGAAACCCCCTTGCCGGATTTTAGTCCTATTCAGCGGAACAGGCTCGGTGGAGAAAGAATTCCTGAAGTTGTACCCTCAATGTGAAGTAGTGACAGTGGATCAGGAGAGTCGCTGGCAGCCTACTCACACCGTAGACATTCTGCATTGGGACTTTCAGCAGTACCCTGCGCGACACTTTGATGTGATCTGGGCCAGCCCTCCTTGCACAGAATACAGTCAAGCCAAGACCACAGGAGTCAGGCGGCTGAAGGAGGCTGATGCATGTGTCCGTAGGACTCTCATGATAATTGATCGATTGCAACCCAGGCACTGGTTCATAGAAAACCCTATGGGGCGGTATCCTTTCGCGTTGCGGTTCCGCGCAGTAATGCGTCAACTGCCGCCCCCTTTGGCGTGTTCCTACTGTCAGTACGGAGCCTCATATCGGAAGCCCACTTGCATCTGGACATCCACTATTCCTGAGGAACCCTTGTTACATTGCACCAACGAGACTCCGTGCATCCATAGACAGTGTCTCGGAGTACACTCGGGGACAGCGCAACTGGGACCTCACCCGGACCAACCAGGAGCGGGACAGGCTGCGACAGTATATCCAATACCCGCTGGACTCCTGAGACACCTGTTCAAGGATTTGAGTTTCGAGCACAAAGGATCCGTGCGAACCTTATCTTGTCCTTAACCCTGATGAGTGACAGCTCTGCAGCAGGAAGTCTCATATTTTCTGTGAAGCTTCTAAAAGTATGAGAGGGGAGGAGTTGTGACAGGAGCCTTCCGCGGTGGCGGGAAGCGAGGGCGCAAGCAGTTGGTGCCGCACAGGGTTTCTGCTCGAGGGCCGGGCGTGACCGCGACAGCAGAGCTGACTACCGCAGCTGGAGCTGGGGAGGCGACTCCCTTGGTCGCGACCAGAGAGCGCTCGCCCGAGGAGCAGTTTCCCATTCCAGCAGTACCCGGTGGCGTCGCCGGTGGCACCCCTTGGGCGGGACACGCGCCTAGGCTACCTCGCCGCCAGACGGGACTGCGGATCAGCCCCTGGTATAACCAGAGGATGCTGAATGAGCAGCACCGGCGAGTGAGCGAGCAGTTGGCTGCTACGCGAGAGGTCATTCAAGAGGCCCGCGACTCTATGAGGGAAAGGATCGAGTGGCAGAATGACCTCCGCAGGAAGATCGAGGAGATCCGCGCGTCCAACTTGGCGGCCAACGAGCCGTACCGCGGCATCCCGTATACGGGGCGCCGACCACGGTCACCGGAGCTGGAAGATGTGTTCGAGGCGCCAACGCCCGAGCCGGAAGAGGAGCCGGACGAGGCGGTCATGCTCCCGGGGGTGGATGATTCCCCACCCGACCTGGATGACATTCTGAGTGACATCTCGTATCCTTGCTACAGTCCCACCAGCCCTGATGCTCATGATGACGAGGAGGGTGGAGCTGGTGTTGCTGAGGTGGCTGCCGAGGAAACACCCACGGATGCCAACAAGTTCGAGACGAGCATCCACGGTCCTGGGGAGCCTGACCAGTCTGAGGACATCAAGGACAGGAAGCTGACCACGAATCCTGCCGACAGGGGCTCCGATGACGACAGTGACCCGGAGGAAGCGCCCCGTCGTAAAAAGGCCAAAACTGAGTAGTGTGGCGCAATAGGATTGGTCGGCAGAGATCACTAATGTAGGACTAGAATGTAGGCCCTGTCATTAGTGAGCTGTGATTGGTGCAGAGTGAAGGACAGATTCTAGAACAACAATTGATGAGAGAGTATATGAGTATGGCTCTCGAGTCAATTATCATTCTGTTTTAGAGATACAATTTCCTGTGCTAAACAACTCTGTGGATAACTCAGTGTGACTTGCATATAAGATAAGATAACTTAACAAGTGGTGATTCTTGCCTGACCTCAAGAAGAGTAATAAAAAAAGAGCTTTGTATTTGATAACCGTCCGAAGTACACTTGTTCAATAGTGCTGCATTGGATGTTTTGATATGACACATGGAAAATATGAGTAATTCTTAGAGAATTTTGGGATAAACATCCTGGATTGGCTGTGCTTGATTGCTCTATGCCCAAGAATGACCGAAGAGATTGCTTGCCATCTTTCAGCCATATAGCGTGGAGGCTGCTCAACAACGGTTGGGTCATAAGCTAAATAGCTATGTCAGCTATGTCGGAGGCTAAATAGCCATGATTGCACAGACTCTGTCTTTCATGATGAATAGACCTCTGAGAAATGGTGTCTGAAAAATCAATTCTTTTGACAAAAACTCAACCTTTTGGTATGATGAAGAGCTGATGATCTTTAATGCAATAATGAAATGCCTCGTGATATATAATCTCACAGAATAGGCATTGCTCAATAGCGATATGATCAGATATGTAATGATCAATGAAGACAAGATGGTTGGTATGGCTCATTCAGTAGGCATAATTACCTCAAAGAGATGCCAATACACGGATACATATCTTCAAGACATAAGGGCAATAGGCTTATTGTATAGCCTTCAAGGCAGCTAGCATTTATGCTGCATTGGTCAGCTCAGTGGCTTTGACCTTTCTAGGTGTTGTACTCAGGCTGTAGCCTGCATATTGCATTGAGTACTCTTGACACCTTTAATGATACAATCAGGTGATATGTATGAAATATCAAAAATGGTTGCCCTTTTTAATGATCATCGGTGGCAGAGGCTATAGTGCTTGCACCGTGTCAATATACAATTCTTGTTTGGATACATGTTAGACTGGATGTATACAATGTCTAGGTCTTCAAATTCAAGCTCATATGTATGTCATGGCTGATGACCTTAGAAATGTTTGATACATATATGTGTCAACTTCATGGAGTTCTGCATGGTTTCCCTACGGTCCTAGCAAATTGTAGTATGTGTACTAAAGGTGTCCTAAAGGCATAGTAAAGGACAGTTAGTACGTATGGACGTTAGTATGCCGGTAGCATAGTATATTACAGGCATACTAACGCCATATTGGCCTGTTAAGATGCGCGTACTACAGGCGTCCTAACGGCACTGCGCCTTAAGTATGCGTTGGCCCCAACTGGAGCAGGGGTGAGTGGTGGGGCACGTGTGGGTGTGCAGATCACTGAGATGGCGTTTTATGGTGACTAGAAGGCCAGGGGAAGTTTATTCCGCGGAGTATGGTGGGATTCGGGGAAAGTAGTACGCGGGCTGAGTTTCTCGGAAATGTAGGGACGTTAGGATGGCGTTAGCATGCCTCTAGGATGGCATTAGGAGGTTGGCGTTAGGACGTAGTTAGGATGCTCGTAGGCAAAGTTAATACGCTAATGGCACTCTAGCGGCACTGCGCCTTATAAAGTATGCGTTAGTTGTACTACTGCAGGGGTCGTTACCAAGGTCACAATTTGCAACTGCCTGCATGGCATGTGGCAAGCAAAAAATAAACTAGCAGCGATTCATGTCTCATACATCGACCTCGTCGTCGTCCTATGTCCTTGATCCCTCGAAGAAGTCGGCCGTTGGGTCGAGAATGACCGCGGTCTCCATGCACGGATGTGGTACAATAACAACCTGCTGTTCTACTCTATTGGCTAATATGAATGGCTCCATGTTGTCAAAGGCCGCGCGGTCTACGTGCGGGTTGAAGGTATAGACCGTCTTGGTCAAGTTATCCGGGCCGAGAATGGAGTGACGTCGACGGTACTCCTTGATCTGTTCGTCGGTCGGCTTAGCGAACCAATCGCATTTCAGTAAGATGTAGACCTTTCCTGCAATCTCCACCCGCAATATTCTCGTAATACGGCCGTGCCTGCATATCACCAAGCCCACGATTGTGTAAACAGCTAAGTTAGTATGTCGTTAGGACATTACGCGCATCCTAATCGAGTCATAACGACATCCTAAAGACATGTTAAAGGTAGAATAGTGCGTGCTCCTTTCTCACCTTGCCACGGATTTTGGCTCACCGTGCTCGTCCACTTCCTCACCCGCGAAGAAAGTGCGAAAGTAGCTGTGTACGGTGCGCTTGTTCCGGTCGGTCGTAGCCGTGCGGTAATCAGCGTCGCCGATCTTGACGTGCGTGAAGTTATAGCAAACCGGTGTCGGCCCCGCCATGAGCAACATCTCGTACTTGGTGAACTGTCGGCCCAACCATTCCGTAGGATCCGCGTACGCTCCAAATGGGGGCTCGCGTATGTGCTCAGGTTTGCCCTCCCTTGCACACACCGCGTTCCGGTACTTCTTGTTTCGCAGTCGCATCTGTGCATTCCAACTATGCACAGCGATACGATACCGTTAGTACTTTAGGCGCGTCCTAAATATGCAACAACGGCGTCATAAGGGCATAAACAACCGCTCGGGGAATGGGGCCACAAATCACCTGCGCGCGTCTTCCACATACTTCTCCCACTTCTCCACCAGCTCTCGATAAGCCGGCAATTCAGTCCGCATCCAAACCTTCAAGGCCTTAATGTCATCATCTCGCAAGACCACACGTTTCCCCCTAGCCGATACCTCAACCGCAATTGCCCCGCGGCTCCCCATGGTCACGGCCGCCGGCATCCGGGTGGAGTGGTCTTCCGAAATGAAAGTGATTAACCCACGCACCAAATGCAACACCTTCACCCGCTTGATGCAGTTCATTATGGCTGGAACGGGTAGGGAGTTGCTCCTCGCTAGGCTTTTGATGTGACCGTTCAAGGACTCGAAGGCGTACATCCATACCTCCCGCATGGGACCATACTTCTCAAGTTGTTGGACGAAGTGAGAAAACATGTGAGTGTTAATCACACACCAAGCATACGCTGGCCCGGTCGCCTCCAACTCCTCGAAAAATGACTTGATTTCTTGTGCGAGTGGCTCCATATCCTGCACGTACGCAGCAATTCGTTAGGGCCCGTATGATTTACGAAGCATGTTAACGGCATCATAACATCATACTAACTATATCCTAACCGTTTACCTTAGGACGCACTTGTGTCGTCGTGATCTCCCGGGCGTCGTCATCGGTGGGGTCGGCCATCGGCTCGGGGCGTGGTGAAGGCGAGGCGGGCGGCGGGGAGTCGTGGACGTCTCGTATCAAGGAGGAAGGAGGGGTGGCGTCGTCATCGGTGGGGTCGGCCATCGGCTCGGGGCGCGGTGAAGGCGAGGCGGGCGGCGGGGAGTCGTCGACATCTCGTATCAATATCGAGAGAGGGGTGGTGTTATCGATGGAGGCTGCGACAATGAGCATGATTGCAGTGGCAATGGACCAGGGAACATATCAACCTCCTATGGCCGGTCTGTGGCCGTACGATGAAGGCTGTGGCCGAGGTTTGGCCGAGGGTGCTTTTGCTTGTTGGCCGAGACGAATTATGCAAAAATTTGAAAATTTCCCCGAAATTGTGCGATTTTTATGATATTGTCATACTTAAAATTAAAATTTTGCGCCTGCGGCGGGCAATTTTGGATTTTGGCCGAGATGGCCGAAACTTGGCCGATGGAAATTTTGGGTGTTGGCCGTACGACATAAAAGTTTGATATGTTCCCTGCAATGGACATGAGACAATGTCGCACGCCACGTGTCCGTAATTTTATGGGAAATACGCGGTCGGCGTACATTACCTTGCCCGGTTCTTCTTCCAAAATGGACGGGATCGGCAACCATGACGGGTACCGTAGGGTCGTTAGCATGTCTTGGGCGCAACGATGAAAGTCGCGGGGAGTCATGCAAGTTGGTTCGTCCTTGCGATGGCCACAAGTGTAAATCTGAACCATGCCGACGTTTCTCGACTTACGCGCTTCCAATCTACAAGCGGTTACGTGACAAAGAGCACGCATCATGTCTTCCGTTTGGCACCTGCCACGTTAGAGTGCAGTTAAGATGTCGCTAGTACGTCGATACATAGTCTTTACCATGCTAACGGCATCATATGTGTGCGACAGTCATGCGAAGGTCCAAATGGACGATTGTGATTCAAGAGTCCAACTGAAAGTTAGGGCACTTTCAAAGGGTCCTTGAAAAAACGAAATCACTCACCTTGCATCATTCACGCACGCCACAGTGGTTTCCGCCCATTGGCTAACTCGAAACTTCTTCGTGTGCTCCTCGAAATGTTGACCCAACCGGAAACCCTCCGGACAACCGACGGTATCGGCAGCAAGTGGTACCGCCGGAGTTGATGGTGCGGAGGTGGCAATATTCACCGGACCACGCGGTGGTGCCAAGGGTACTGGGTGAGGTGCTGGGTGACACATGGCCATTCGGGCTAGTCGTGGCGCACGCGTTTTGGCCACCGGTCGTTCTTGTCGTTGGAGGGAAAGCCCACGGTGACCCGGGGCCGCACGGGGTGTACTTGCGGACGCCTGCACGAACTGGTCATCGGATGCATCGGGGGGAAGTTGGCGAGTCCATTGTTCACGTAGCGCGGAGAAATGCTCTCCGGGGCGAAGTGCTTTACGGGGCATCGCAGGCCTGTGACCCCCCCCCCTCCCCCCGTAGGCCTGTTAAGACGCGGTTAGTACGTCATAAAGGAGTCCTAATGCCACACGTTAGGGTGTCATTAGGATACCGTTAGGATGGGCGAACTACAGGCATCCTAAAGGCCTCCTAAAGGTGTCCTAAACCAGGGAATCTTTTGAGGAATATTCCTCTAGGCCTGTTAAGACGCGGTTAGTACGTCATAAAGGAGTCCTAATGCCACACGTTAGGGTGTCATTAGGATACCGTTAGGATGGGCGAACTACAGGCATCCTAAAGGCCTCCTAAAGGTGTCCTAACCAGGGAATCTTTTGAGGAATATTCCTCTAGGCCTGTTAAGATGTGCACCCTAAAGCACGCCCTTAGGACACCTTTAACATGTTGTCGCCGTTAGCATGTAGCTAGCACGCCTTTAGCATGCGTGGCGTTAGCATGTTAACGGCGTCTAGTCTCCATTAGTGGGTACCGTAACGGCATAGTCTCACCTAGTATGCCGCTAACGGCGTGGCGATAGCATGTTAACGGCGTCTAGTCTCCATTAGTGGGTACCGTAACGGCATAGTAACAAAGACGCATGCAAACAAAAAAAAACAAAAAAACTGCAAGTCTGGCGTTAGGATACTAAATGACATCATAAGAGCATGCTACCGGCATAATATCCGCGTAATGTACATGGCATGCTAAAGGGGTACTAACGTCATATGACTTGTATAACATAAGCTATAAGACCCAAAAATAGCGAAAAAAACAAAAAAACAAAAATTTGGCAGGGAAATGGGCAAGTTGAAGGGAACACACCCCTCCAAGCAAAATGTTGGTTTTGTTTTTTTTGCCATAGATATGAAGCATTTTGTGCGCACGATTTTTTCAAAATGCGCAGGAGCAAAAAAATAAATATAAACAAAAGAAATAAAATGAAAAGTTCTCACCGCACCGCACCGCACCGCACCGTCGCGTCGCGTGTCCGAGACAGACCGACCGCGACCTGCGCCGACCTGCGCTGGTCACTCGAGCGCGACAGCCGCGACGCGACAGGGACAGCGACAGCCGAACGACAGCGACATCGATTCACGATACTGATACTGATACTCATTGTCATACTATCCGATACTCATACTGTGACACAGGTGACACGCGACAGTCGACTGCGACTCGAGTGATGCGGGATGCCGCTGCCGATGCCGCGAGCCCGCGACGACCAGTTCGAGTTGAAGATCAAGCGAAGGGGAAGGTGAACGTTGAAGTGGAATACACTCAACACTGTGTCCATCGAACTACAATAAAGAAACTTTAAGTATTCACAAGTCAAAGGCAGCGGTGAACGCAGAGTTATCGGGTAGTGGGAGCTGTGTTATGTTTGTTCTTGGTATCATAAAAATACTGCACTACGCTACATATTCATAGTGAATGCGAGTGCTACTGTAATTTTTCTGCGCGCATGTCGGTGTGCTTAGCATCGAATTGAGGGGTGAACGAGAAGTAAGTTCTCGCTAGTCGTATGAACTAGATGAAGTTGGTTAAATTCCAACTCACCCCACTTGGCCTTCTTATTTTCCTTTGCTACTCTTATATTTCATCTTATGATATTTTTGCGCTTTACTATCCATTGGTTTTGAGTTGCGCGTTGTTTTTCAGATCGGCTGAAAATGAGCGAGTGGAAAGAACTAATTTTCAGCCCATGACCAACACCAAGACCTAAGGTGTGTGCGCTATCTTTCCTAGGTTGGTACATAAGAATTTGCGCGTTTGTGTTATGTGCTTGCTTTACTAAGCGTGGGTTTCTTTGTTGCGCTTTATTTTTCAGATCGGTTGAAAAGGAGCGAGTAGAGAAAGCAAATTTTCAGCCCATGACCAACGCCAAGACTTAAGGTAAAAGCTATACCCTTTCTAAGTTAGAACCTAATTTGTTGTGCTTTTGTGTGAAGTTTCTCACTTGACTAAGTGTTGGTTTATTTTTCCACTTGCTTTTTCAGATCGAATGAGAATGGGCGAGTGGAAAATCTCGGAAGGTTTTACTCCAAGACCAACGCCGAGATTTCTCGCTTGTTGCACGTTGTTTTAAAGAGATTAGGTTGATTCCCTAGAGGCAATTTTCGGACTAGAGCCTTGTTTTGAGCGAATTAGGCTACGAATGGGGCAGCCCTACTTACGATTGGATTGTATTGTGGATAGTAAAAATATTAACGTTTCTAGACTTGTCAAAGTGCATTCAACCACGCATATGCTTTGTTGTGCATCACACTTGTTTATCACACCTGTTGTGCATCACACTCACCAATCACAATGTATCCCGCACCTCACAATGCATATGCCTTCGCATCAAGCTTCCCCCGATATGAATACTCGCAACGTTCGCGTTTGACTGCTTGTGTAGTTATGGCATAGTTAGTGTGCGTTTAGTATGCGCCCTAACACACTAAAGCTATGCTAAAACCAACGTTAGTATGCCTTTACTATGTCCCAGATAGCATGTCGTTAGGACGCCTTTAGGGTGTCGGTGTTAGTATGTCCTAACGTCGTCCTATTAACATCATAATGGCATCCTAACGCCAGTTATAGTGCATGTGTTAGTATGTCCTAACGTCGTCCTACGAGCACCATAATGGCATCCTAACGCCTGTTAATATGCATTTGTTAGTATGTCCTAATGTCGTCCTACGAACATCATAACGGCATCCTAAAACCAGCTAAGATGCATGTGTTAGGGGCGTCCTAACGGCATCATATGCACGTACTAACGGGTCGTTAAGACGTATGGCGTTAGTATGCCGTTAATATCTAGTCTCCATTAGTGGGTACCGTAACGGTATCCTAACCGCATACTAGCGGCATACTAACTTGACTACATATACTGCAGTTAGTATGCCTTTAGTACACCTTTAGTACACATACTACAATTTCCTAGGACCGTAGGGTTTGACTATATATAGTCAGGCTTACCAAAACAAAAACAATGATGCAACTTATATTTGTTTTATTATTTGTCTTTATTATTTATTTGGTTTTTAGCTGTATCTCTAGCTTATCATCTTCCCCCCTCAAAAAAGTGTATTGCTACGCGATTGTCAAGCGCCGTTCAAATACAACAGAGGTCCGACCTCTATGTGATGACGTGGAAGCTTTCTATGAAGCTGGATAGCAGTTCTCGGGTTGCAGCCCATTGCACCGAAGGTGCATTGCAGTTATTGGGATGCAGCCCGAATCCACGTCATCAGCGTGGGTCATATAGTGCCCAAGCATGTGCTGTATATATACAACACTACCCTCCAGCGGCGAAGTGGCTTGCTATTACCATCATCGTATGCCGTGGGATATCAATATATAATCAGAGAGCATGGTAATATGTGTACCATGTTTGTCAATATCGGAGAGACTGTGTCTTCTTTAAAATCCTCGTGACTATATATATAATGGTGCTATACTGATGTCAACACCTTCTCTCTGAGTGATTTATTGATTTCAGATGTGATGTCGTGGCATAAAATATGTCCACGTCATTGGCACGAGTCATGTTGTGTCCATGCATACACGATCTTAGCGCAGGTCACAATACAGTGCCCGAGCATACGCGATTTTAGCGTAGGTCACATTGTGCCTCTATTTATTACATCTGAGAATATCTGTTACTCATCTTTGTGAGTCTAGACAGCATTGTGCTGATTGCAATGCTTTCTCTGGTGACTTATATATCACAGATTATACCAAATGTGGTGATCAGTCCAGTGCAATATTTTGTCACCGGAATGTACAGGGATTGTAAATGATTGCAATCCAGCCGGAGGAACAATCTCAACAGCTATTCTGTACTAATGAATTCATCGGAGTTATACTCATTTCGACGATTCGAAACCCATGTCATTTGTAGTAATGACAACTCACATGGATATATAGGGTTTTTATCAGAATGCTTTTATGTGATGTCAACATATTATGAACAATTCACTTGCATCTTAGGACAAAGGAGTTACGCTTAGAAGGTCTTGCATGGTGGTCACCAACGGTTATCAGCTGTTATTCGGGTGCCAAATTCTGCCTTCAGCACTGGGACTATATCAACCAGTCTTACAGCGATGCACTTGTCCTTCCCACTCTTATGTACGGCTATAGTGCCAAAGTGTATCAGGTGGGATATATATATACATTATATAACTATCATCTTCTGATCCAGGATATGCAATTAAGCATGGTATCAGGTTATATGTTATGTATATAGTTCAGCATTCCAAACTTACTCGAGAATGTAAATGCTGAGCAAGAGTCAACTTATAGTCATTGGGATATAATTTCCCATCCGAGTTTACACTTTGTTAGTGATGATGGATTTAACGTTGTACAGATTTCAACGTTACTTGTGGATGCAGTGATTTTATCAAAAGCAATCCATCAGAAATCACCAGATCGGAATATAAAATGGATATGTGTGTAATCCTATCCACCTTCTTCCCCCCTTGAGGAAGTGTGAACATATAGGCAGTCAGTTGCTTATATATTTCATAGCGTATAGCTTACAGCTTATAGCTTATAGCTTGCAATCCTTGTAGGAAGCGGCTTATACGGTTTTAGGGTTATCGCCCAACAGTTCTTGGGTTGTTGCCCGAAATATTATCATGTTTGTATTGATTACATCATGATATATTTATGCCAAACACGAAGTTTATCGAATATTTAGTGGCATTTTAGGGCATGTTAGGTTACAGTGGCCCATATTCCCAATAGTGTGATTAGGGTGTTACATGGTATCAGTAACCCTAAAATAGGTAAAAATAAAGCAGTATAAATATTTTGCAAACATTTTTAAGCAAAACTGCATTTAATACCACACTGAATGTTACGTGGTTTTCAGTAGGTATGTTACACCCCTGACACACACATTCAATATTTAGGGTGTTACATGGTGTTACACATGCTGCATAAATCAGGGATTGTTTATTGATAGCTAAATATTCATATTAGCAAAAAAAAATCAATCCGAAATTTTCATTTTTAAATCATGCGTACAACATTTTGACGCATTTCGTTACAGCCAATATGTATACCCCTACATATTCCACACCTGCTATCTAGGGTGTTACACGAGATATGACTATTGTCATTATGATTTTCTCATACCTCTATAGGTATAAAATCATATTATCAAATAAAATAGGGTCCGATTTTCAATTTTCAAATCTATCGCAAACGGATTTTACCTATTTTGGCCGTTTTTCGGCTTGATATATATATATATATACATATCTCTCTGTGTGTGTGTGTGTGGACTGCAAAGTACAGAAGCACTGCATATCACTTCACCTTTGCACATGACAAATTTCATGGCATAAAAGTGAATTATTCTGCATATCAACATTTGAGGTTGATCATATTTATGGGTTTTACTGATTGAAACCCATGGAAGTAAATGTACTCCCTGATGATATTTAGATTTACCAACTATAAGCGGATTATCCACTTTAGTGATAATTTATCAATCTATGATATGTTTTGAGCATATGACTGTGCTCTAAGATTTATCAAAATGATATCTCTTATTTTAAACATATCAGGACATAGTTTGATTATATAATCAAAGCAGTTTGACACAACACATATATATGTGTGTGCTTGTCCTCAACAACTCCTGTCAGTTCAATGTATAGTTACTGATCTGAGAGTGTACATGCAATTTGAGCTGATCAATTCTGAATCAATTGTCATAATGCAATGTACTTGTTGTTGTTGCTCCAGCGATGATATGTGAGACGAATGGACAATGCTCAGCAGTGACCAGCTGCTTATTTGAGCATTGTATAATGCCTTCGGGTCTGGAGATTTCTCCATCCAGCCCTACAGCATGTTGGATTATTCTGTTCCCATATCTATCGCCATCACTGACACTCCACACGCACATGTGTTTGTGGAGTGTTATCCATATTATCATATACATGATAGATATTAAAGTTGGTCAATTCACTATGAGTCAGTGAATATCAATACATACAGTAATGCCAGTGTGTGTGCATGTATAGTACTTATTGATTAGTACTTTTTGCCAGTGTGTGTGTGTGTGTGCTCACTTTTACACACTTACAGGAAGATAAGTTCTGGATATTACAATATTCCCAGACAGTTTATCATGCAGGATGATAATCAGCATACCATGTACTGAATGAATCTAGCATGATATATATTAGGTTAGGGGTTATTGTAATTCCGAGATAATCTCATTCACAATAATGAGTTGCTGGTCTATTTCACATATAGTTCCGGTGAGCAATCCTTTCAGTGATCCACAATAGAACGATATGTGGTCCGAAGAGTATCTCGACTCCACCGGGACATAACGAGCTAATTATTGCGTTAAGACCACTCAATAGGCACCTTACACTATATGGGTTCGAATATAGTTAGCATGCACAGCAGGTATGCTTTTGTGCATGTCTGATGCATTGTGATATGATGCCATATATTCCAGCTGTTAACGTGATCAAGCTGGTTTATACATAACATCTGCTAACATGATGCATGCACAACTTACAATATTGCAGTCACTCGGTATAGAATATATACATGATGTAATGCTGCATATACTCAGATGCTGCATGTTGGTGTATGCTGCATGTTAGTGTGTGCATGTTAGTGTGTGCTGCAAATACTGCAAGTTCAGATAAACATCTCTTGCACACTATCTTGCAAATAAGCATGAAAATGCTGAGAATTTGAATATTTCTGCAGTCATCAATATATGGTGTGAAATGCTGCAGTATAATAATCAGATGTCCATCATGCATCCATCAAAAATATCCCTGTGAGTATACAGTTGTTTTGCAGAGTATTTTGACGCGAGTATGTAATGTACAGATGATCGTAGCAACATTTTGACATCATCATCGTAAAATTGCAAGATAATCGTAGCACGCTGCAAATGAATTTATGCAATCGGGCGCGCTGCTGATGAAAGCATATTGCTGAAATCTGTATAGGCAGCCCTGACCGGGAGTCCCGGTGCAGGCCCCTATGACAGATTCCTAGGTAGCCAACACTGGACCGTGACTGATCCGTAAGCCCGTGCTGTGACACACCGAGTGTCACATGTAGTTAGACTCGAGACCGTTCCTCGGAATTCACGGCCGGGAATTTCAGATTCATGGCCGTGAATCCCGACTCCGTGACCGTTCCGGGTATATCTAGCTTAGGGTTTATTTCTTATGGGAGTTTATCTATATTGGTTCACTGACTGTCTGATATCTTGAACCGGGATATTCCAGTAGGTCGTGGCCCCATCCACGCTATATTCCACATTGCTTTTGGCCATGATTGGCTAAAACAGCCGCTTTGGTAGGTGGTGCGCACCGGCGCGTTTGGGTGCGCGTGGGAAATTTGGGATGAGCAGCTTTTGAGTGTTTGATCGGCGGCTATGGGGGTTCGACCTGGATCGGACTTTGTCGGCGCAATGTCCTTGTACGGTTTTCTCTTTGCCTTGATCCAGCAATCTACCGTTTCTTGGGCTGGTGACTGCAGCACCTTCGACCTCGGCTTCGTCTTCCAGTGCCCCTCGCTGCCATGGTTTTACCGCTCTTCGCATGGCTGTGTACTCGCATTCTCCCCACGCCGCTACCCTTACGCGCCCCGGCGTACCACCTCCCATCAGGCTCTCTACGTGATGGTTTCTACAAGATCCAAAAAGTCCCTTATGAGGGACTCCGACATCGATGCCTCTCTAAGGCTGACCGACGCGGTGCGCAACACGCCGACGGTCAAAACCCCGACTTTTGCGTATCCCGCACCTACTTCCAACGAGGACGCCGACGTTGCCACCAGGAAGTATTTGCAGGAGCAGTCCAAGCTCGTTGACGAGATCTACAAGCAGCGGCTGCATCGGTCTTGGGCCAAGGGTATCCGCGAGGATATCCTTGGGGACAAGAAGCATTATTTCAGCGGCACGACTGACGCGAACCTGCTCTCCGACATGGTGGTGCAGCTTCGTACGGAGTTCGCGTCCGCTGGGCTGGAGCTGGCCTCGTTCGATCTGGACGAGCCTATGGCTCTGGTGGTGAGCAAAGTCAACGGCTTGCTCTACGACGTGCTCCAGCTGGTCATCGAAAAGCACAGCAACGCCCACGTTTGGCTTACGGGAACGGACGCGTCTGCTGACCGAGATGGACGGCGTGCTCTGGTGGACGTCATCAAGCGCTGCGTTCCGGTGGCGTTACGGGAGTCTTTCCAGCAGGAGCATGCGGCTCTCAACTATCCCGCCAACGTTGACCCGCAACCCGTTCTGGCTCGAGAGCAGCGTTTGGTGCGGGACAACAAGGCGGCTGACTGGACGCCCACCGAAGCCACCAGGAAGCTCAGCCTGTACACCCGGCTTGACCCGGTGTTCTACGCCGCGGTTAAGGTGCGCTATCCCATGGTGGCCGATCTTGCGACGGTTTCCCTCAGTGACCTTCGCTCTCTGGTGGTTGAGATTTACCAGGCATGGGCGGCGACGGAGGCCGGGAAGGCTGCCTTGACCAGCCCCTCTTCTGGTGGCGCGTCTGCTTTACTCTCCAGCGACGAGCACCAGGTGCTCCTCGGCAAGATCCAGGAGTTGACTGAGCTGGTGCAGCGGCAGTGCGGGGCGGCTCAGCCGGTGGTGCAGCGGCAGCGGGATCCGCCGCAGCGGCAGCACGGGCAGCGACCGCCGCAGGGACGCCAGCCGCAGCGGCAGGGGCAGCCCCAGCGGGGCTTTCGCATGGGTGTGAACAACCCACCCGCCGTGGGCTTCGATCGCGACGAGCAGCGGGCGAAACCGCTCTGTGTTCGCTGCAAAAAGTCCGGTAAGGAACTCTATCATTTCTACCGCGACTGCCCTCTTGGCGGTCGCCAACATTCCCCTGGCACGGCCGCGGCTTTCTGCATTCCCATCGACGACGAGGATGCGGAGGGCGTGCACGCCCTCGCCATGTGTGCCGTGTTCCAGGAAGCAGCGGATGAGGGGGCGGACGCCTTTGCCCGTGCGGCGACGGTGTACGGCCCGCCAGCGGTGCTTTGCGGGGGCGTTGTGGGGGGCATTGACGTGTCCGCCTACGGCTTCTCCGTGGACGCGGAGCCACCGGTGACGGGGACGCCCGGTGAGGACATCCTCCGACGGCTGGACGACCTCGCGGCGGAGGTCAACGCGGCCGTTGAGCCTAAGGTACACTACACTCACGCCTCCTTCCTGCCGTCTGGGGGTGTTGACGCGCAGGCTTCGGCTCTGGTGTGTGACTCTGCCGAGGCAGGTGACACACCGGAGGAGCAGGTTCCGGCAGGTGGTGCGGCGGCATCGGCATCCGCCGTGCCGGCCCCTGCTATGCCTGTCTTGGCGGACGAGGAGGAGCTCCTGAAGCTCTACGGCTACAGCGAACCCGTGTCCCTTCAATCGACACGGGTGACCACTACGGCGGGCACGGACGGTGAGTTCAAGGGCGCTGTGGAAAATGTCAACCACGCCGCGGTTGTGCCGGTCGATCTGACTGGCTACGACACGGACGATTACGAAGACTTCGCTGACGGTAGCTTCCGGCTGAAGCCGCGGACTCCTGCCATTTCGGCAAATCATGCGTCGGAGCCTGCAGCCCAGGCACCTCACTCTTGTGGTGCTCTGGGGGATTGGGGTGACGGTGCTCACCGCACCTACGGTTGCGGCAAGCCGCCATGGGGCTTCCCCGCTCAGCCGGGTTTGTGGGGGATGCCCTTCCTTCTTTCCTTCCTTCTCTTGATTTCTGTCATGGGAGTGGGAGCTGCCGCCTACACGGCGGCCAATGAGATCGACCTTGTGCAGGTATCGGGTCGGGCTGCACCGCAGCCTGTGCTGTGCAGGGGTGATTTATGTATCTACTCTGGTATCGCGGAGCTGGACCCCGTCACTCTGGATGCGGTGCTGCACTCCCTGGGTGCCGCGACGGTGGCTCACCGGCCGCCTGACCCACTGGAGTGCAGTACTGCAATCGGCCACGGTGGGCATTGTGGTGACGGTGCTCCTCTGACCTTTGACCCCGAGTAGTTTACTTCTGGTTCTGGCAGTACACCACTTTTCTAGTGGTGTGCTGAGATGTACTTTGACCTCAACTTGGTCTTCAATCTGGTTTATGCTTTTGCTTTGACAACTTTGTATTCTTCAATCTGACTTGCTGGTGCAGACCTTTTCAGTAGTTTAGCAGGACCTGAGTGCCTGTATGTTTCTGCTCTTGTGCCGGCTAGAGGGTTTCAATTTGTGTATCAGAATGGCACAGTTGAATTAGCAGTTAGGTTTGTCACCCTAGCTCCTACCCTAACTTATCTTGACTTTTCTGACTTACCTGTCAGTCACCACCCACAGTGCTGGGGTGGTGTGCTGAAATCTGTATAGGCAGCCCTGACCGGGAGTCCCGGTGCAGGCCCCTATGACAGATTCCTAGGTAGCCAACACTGGACCGTGACTGATCCGTAAGCCTGTGCTGTGACACACCGAGTGTCACATGTAGTTAGACTCGAGACCGTTCCTCGGAATTCACGGCCGGGAATTTCAGATTCATGGCCGTGAATCCCGACTCCGTGACCGTTCCGGGTATATCTAGCTTAGGGTTTATTTCTTATGGGAGTTTTTCTATATTGGTTCACTGACTGTCTGATATCTTGAACCGGGATATTCCAGTACATATGTCGTCGCCATTTATCAGCGCATGATACGGGCGCTGACTTATGCGCGGATCATAAATCCGTCGATGATTGCTATGCCGTATCTCATTCTGAACAATTTTCAAATGCGAATCATCCATGCGCGTGCATGTAATTGACGCGCATGCGTGCGAATCACTTCTGCGAGAACATGTGATTGTCGCGCATGTTGCCAACTGCGAATCAATCTCTCGCGCATCGGCACATATGATAGCCGTACAGTAAACGATTTGATGCGATCATGAAAATTGTAATAGTGCGCGCTGATGACTTCCGCGCGGATAATGATTCCGCTGATGATTTATGCTTCCGCGTCTCATTTGCGAATTTATGTACATCTGCGAATCATATATGCGAGTACATCTCATCGCTGCGCGCATGTATGCCGTATGTACACCTTGTCGCGCAGTATATGTACGATAAGCTGTATCCTGCGAATGCGATCCTGCGAATGCGACAATTATCTCGCACACTGTCTTCGCTATTGCAGCGGTATATGCGATATCAAATATTCGTGCGGATACGACGTCAATTATTGCTCACGCTCCGCAACCTGCATACACAAAAATTTTGATATCTACGCTGCACTCACACTAGAGTTCTCGTTCTCGCCTTGACGAGGAGAATACCATCTGATACGGGCTGATATGCGAGCCCTTAGTATATGATATAAAATACAAGTAAACGCTGCGTTGTAGAACGGCAACACAAGCGTAAGATAATAGCGGGATGAGTGCCGTGATTTCTGTGGGAAGATACTGCTGAAGCACAACGCTTCCTCATCTATACCATACGTCTCCCATCGCATAGATGGTACCGCCATTGGGTTGTGAACCCGAGACGTTGGTTGAACGACCAGTATCGTCAGAACGAATAATTCGTTCGCTCCATAATACTGCGCATGCGTGTTCCGCACATGCTTAAAGCAAAGATGGTTCTTGGTTGTTACTTCAAGATGTATCTTGCTTTGCCATCTTCGAGTTCGACGTACGAACTCTCGATGACAGATGTCATTCAAGTATTTCCTTGAATAATGACAGATGACGTGACTTATCATCTGACGACATGTACAGTCATAGTCGACCGTACTGACGACTGTCATTATAATATATGACATGACTCGACATGACATGACATGGTATGACATGTCTGACAGGTATGGCACGTATGACGTGTATGACACATATGTCATCGGTCATGACCCTGTATGGTATGACATGTCTGACAGGTATGACACGTATGACATGTATGACACATATGTCATCGGCCATGACCCTGACAACTGTCACTGTCACTGTCATACGCCATACGTGGTACTGAACTACTGAATCTCAGCACACCACCTCGGCTGAGGTGGCACAAGAATGTGAAACAGGTAGCTAATGCAAACTAAGAGGTCCCCGTCCACGGATCAGAACAACACCAACCAAAGGGCCGACCTGCCGCCATCCCCGCTTCCGGCTAACCCTCTAAACCGAATGCTATAGTACCAGTATATGCATGCCAACTAAGTGGACTGCCACAAGGATATGAAAATAGCAACTGGTCTCCGCCAGATCTCGCTCCCCGATAGATACTCTCATCCGATGCTGCTCAGCTCGACGGTCAACCAGTACTCGAGGTCATAGAAGATGTCAAAGAGGTACAGGATGTAGTCAAAGGCCAGAATCCAGTCAGATGTGCTTAAGGTCAGAGTAGAGCTGTCGGTGTCTAAGGTCTCATAGGGCAGGTCATAGGTACCAGTCTGTCCACGAACACAAAGTCCAGTCCAGAAGGGCACCACGTCAAAGGGCATCAATCCAGTCAGACCAGAAAGACCCCTTGCCCGACCGCTGCCGGCTCATAGGCCTGCAGCTCAGCCGGACAGAGGACCAGAGAACCTAGGAGTCACCCGCACCACCGGGGTGCGGGCGGATCACGTCCATGAATGGCTACTATCCTTAATCCAGATCCTCCCACAAGAATCTAGCGCAAATGGGCATGGCGACCTTGTATGTCGTATATAGTGGCCCGGCATATGCTTTGGGGCAATATTTATGAACCTTTTGAATTATCTATAACATTTCTTTGCTTGAAATGTCGATGGTTTGACCTTTAATCTTAGCGTGGTTTGGGTGGGTGCTTTCACAGAATTTTAATCAAAATGCTAGATCCTACCACAAGGATCTAGGGTACCGACAACTCTAGGCCTTGCTACACGAGCTCGGGTTGGTGCGTATGTTGTTAACCCTCGAGAATATGACCAAAACTAATTTTGTAAGCCCTTTAATATCATACTAGCCGGATTAATCGCCGCATATGCGCATGCCATGGTGTAGCACCGTCGAAACTCAATATTTTCATCATTATCAGGGTCTGAAAATCGTATTCTAGAACCTCTAGCGGTAGTTCTAACCGTTCAAAAAATCCCCAAAAAATCCCAAGGAGACTTTGAAGTCATATTAAAGTACTGAAGTGCTCACCAAGGCAAAGATATAGCCTTAAAGCTTAAAATGGACCAAGACTCACGCCCAAAATGCGAAATTATCCCCATACTTAAGGAATGTGTATATCTTACCCATGTAACCGCGTTCGTGTGATGTGTCCAATATACATTATCCAAGTCGTATTTTGACCCAAACATGATTAATATACATGCATACCTTGAGATATATCATGTCTATGGTGGCAAAGGATCGATATACGATTGGCAAAAAATTATGGAAGATACACCCCGCTTTTGAAGCTTTAAAAGGCGTAGCAGTTCAAAATTTGGTTGGGGCATGCTATAATTGCATTAGCTAGGAGTATATATGATGGATTCTCGTCAAACCACGCACCATACTACTTAGTATAGGTCCCATGTGGAAAGTATTCCTTGGTGTTGACTTGTAGAAAGCTCGTGGGGCGTCTAAATAAATTATTGAAAAAGTGATCCTTGTGGGAGGATCTAGAGCGTTCTAGGTCCTCCCACAAGGATCTCGGGATCGTAGCCATGAAGGACTCGATCATGCTGATGATAACCCGCACCTTGTCCTTGAGCCCAGGAAGAGGCTTGGTGAAGATATCAGCCAGGTTGAGTAAAGTGTTGATGTAAACAGGCACTAGGTACCCAGCACACACCCACCCCCGAAAGCAGTGAAAACGGATCAACACATGCTTAATCTTGGTGGATAGCATGACATTCCTCAGAATGGAGGAGGCCGCCTGGTTGCCAATCATGACAGCCACCGGGAGCTCCAGCCTGGGAATGAAGGGTCCAGAGGTACCATACATGCCAGACCGCTGAGAGTGGTACTCCCGCGGACCGTCCTCGTAGCCCGTGCCATCAAATGGTACTGGCACCGCGTGCGGCAGGGCATACAGGCTGCTGTCAGGAACAGGCTCAGCCTCCCGGTAGTGTAGGGGGGAGGCGGGGCCCATCTGACCATGACCCATAGCATGATTCTCGAAGAACGTGGCCGCCCTCTGCATCCAAGAAGTGTCAGCCGCAGGGAAGGCCGTAGACAGAGCCAGAGCAGACACACCCGGCTCCTGCTGCGTGATTCTGATAAATCCGAACATCTCCACAATCATATGGATAGCAGACATGGCCCGCTGCCCAACCACAGAGGCGGCCACATACTCAGATCCAGTGGAGGACATCTCAGCATCAGTCTGGCGGGCACACACCCAATGAAGCACCATGCCGTTGAGGAACACGATGCCCCCCGAGTAGGAGAGGCACCCGTTGAGTTTGTCACGAGCATGGTCAGCATCCGAATACACCTGTATTGTGAGCACAGAAAGCGGTGCACTGGGGTAAGCATAACGGATGCGGTAGTGCCGCGTGAAGTAAAGATACTGAGCCACTCTCTGAAGTGCCTCCCAGGCCTGAGCCGAGGGGCATGAGGAAAACCGTGCCAGATATATGACTGAGTAATACACATCTGGCCTGGTGCACCGTGCAATCCACAGCAGGGACCCAAGCAGTGAGAGATACGGGGTGACTAGGGTGAGATCAGGGTGCTCCGGCTTCTGGATAACGAGGTTCACATCCATCGGATTGTGAAAGGTTTTGGCCGGAAGCTTGAACTTGGACATGAGCTCCTTGATCTGCCTGGTTTGGGACAGTGCAATGCCCCGCCGATCATAGTCAACCGCAAGCTGCAGGACGGCTGTCATACGGCCAAGATTCTTGCTCTTGAATGCCGCCTGGAAAGCTGCCCAGAAAGCCTGGTGGAAGGCATCATCACATGTCAGCCCGAAGTCATCCACGTAGACAGCCACGAAGGCCACGAACACAGAGGTCACAATATAGTATAGGCACGGGTCATATGTGGACTGGGTGAAGTGCATTCCCTGATAGGTGAAGGACTTCATGGATTTGTTGGCCAGCTTCTGCCAGGAAGCACCAGCTGTCCGTAGCCCGTAGAGAGCATAGAGCAGCTTGGCATAGCCATATCTGCCCTTATACATATACCCAGAGGGGAACCGCACATACTGTATATAGGAACCTCCAGACGGGCATGAACAAAGGCCTGACTGACGTCAAAGTGATAGACCATAACCCCCATACCAGCAAAGATAATAGACAGGATGAAGAGAAGGCGGAAGGTGGGCAGGTCTGCTACCGTGCATGCGGTCTCAGCTTGGGTGTAGCCCCAGTGCCATGTGGCAGCCACTGCCATCCGAGCTTTATGAATCTGGACGGGCGGCAGACCATCCCGCGGCTTCCAGGGCTTGTTCAGCACAAAGATGGTGCTGGTGGCGATGTCTACACCGTCGGGAAGCTCCTCCACCGGCTCTATCTTACCCTGGTCAATCAGAGGCTGCACCTCCCCACCGGTAATAGCCTCCTCCCACTGAGCCCCATTAGGCATAGACAGCGCCTGGCGGTACCCACCCGGCAGTGGCAGATCGGGAGCCGCAGTGTGGTATAGGCGCTCGGCGAGGTCAGCAGAGATATGGCAGAAGCTGAGGGTGCCGCTGGCAGGCAATGCACCGACCGTGTCCTCTGGTGGGACCACATAGTGCGGAAGGAGCCACTGGTCCTGCTCCGGGTGGTCGGAGAAGGGAAGGTGGCAAGTAAGCACTGTGGGTATCAGGGAACACCACCAGACTGGCACGGAGGTCCATGGCATAGGCACGTGGGGCAGTCACATCACCGTAGGCCATAGGCCGGAAGAGCACCCCGTAGGACCTGGACCGCCTCATGTCCGTCGACACAATGAGTGCCGGATACAGCGGATCACCGCGGGCCTCCTGAGCCTTAGCCAGAGTCCAGAGCGGGTAGTATTGGTTGACACAGTCAATGACCCTGCGGCGGTCCAGCCAGTGGACCAAGTCAAACCAAGCAGTGCCCGCAGGGTCAGCCATGACATACTGCTGGGCGGTGGTCCAGAAAGTGTCGGCTGAACCAGTGTCAAGCAACTGTACGGTGGCATAGGTCTCACCGTCCCGGGTGTCATAATAGGCAGCCACGGAATGGACCGTCACCACCATGTCAGTGGTGTAGTCCCCCCACGGCTCCGGCCTGTCACTGGGCACGGGTGCGGAGTGCTGCTCGCCGGGAGCTGGGGCAGGGAACGATGACATCACCTGCCCGAACTCCGAATAGTTCCTGATTAAGTCCGGCCGGCCCTCGGAAACAAATTTGTTTCTCTCCAGGTCCAGCACCTTGTAGGCCGAGGACCTGAGGCTGATGCCCACAAACCGCCGCTGCCAGGCCCGGGGGGTCCGCTTCTTGGAGACCCCCGGATGGCGGGCCCGCATCTGCTGAGCATCCATGGCCACAGTGCACAGGGTGCCGAATATCTCGATACGGGAGTAGGTAAAGTGATAGCCCATACGGTGATAGAATGGCACCACGGCGTCCCGCCCATGAGGCAGGATATCCCATATATAGCAGGCAGGCATGACTGTCTGCAAGAGGCCAGTAGGTGAGGTCCATACCGGCTGTCTCCAGAAGTGCACGGGAGACCGACGAGATCTTACCAATCACATGTTCAGCCATGAAGTTTTGCCAGTGCAGGGTGGGCGACGACTGCAGGTGTTTGATGCCATGGTGTTTGTACAGAGCCTGTGCTGCAGGGTCACACAGCTCCGGGGCACAATCAGTGCGGAGGACCAGGCCAGTGCAGGCAAAGCCGTGATGAACAACATCTGCCAGGAACTGAGCCAGAATGAAGCTGTATGCTGACTTCTCAGCAGAGAAGTAGCAAAATGTAAACCTCACAGTGAACTCCACAAAGGTCCAGCGGTACCTCGACCCGTCATAGCCAATAGGCGTGATCGGGCCTGTAGCATCAGCCGCCCACGTAGATCCAGGCTTCTGAGCCTTGTATCTGTCAGCCGGAGGGTGCCTCGGACTCGGCTGCACCGCCCGCATACGGGCACACACAGCACAGGCCTCAGCACAGGTCCTGTGAGCCAGCAGCTGCTCCCGGGTAACTGTAGTACCAGGCCGGGCAATCTCAACACCAAGGTCCATGAGCTGAGCCAGCCTGAGACCATGAGCATGAGCATATGCGGAATGGCACCACCTCTCAGGGGTGAACCTCATGGACGTGTACTGATCACGGTAGATGATAGCCACCGGGAACGGGGTACCAGCAATGAAGACACGGTCCCCCCCGCCCTCCGAGCCAGCCGACTGAAGGGGCCGTCCAGCATAGGTGTGCTCACGACGGTAGCTGAATATGCCCTCTGTGCCAGCCGGATACACATGTAGTACCTCCCAGTGAATAAGGTGCTGCCTGAAGGTACTGAGGTGTGACTGGGGGATCAGGAAGAGGAATACCGTGTGCTCGGGGTCGGTTGCAAAGTCTCGGTTGGCCTTCTTGAGCATCCGCTCACAGGTGAGTCTGTCAAAGGGCGGGTTGCCGTATATATAGGCACCGGCCCAGAGGTGACCCCAGCAGGAATCAGATAGTGAATACCTGACTGGGCAGGTCTGGTTGTTACCCACGCCGGGGGGGAGGTCGTCTCCGAAGAGGGAGATGTCAAAGTTGTGTTCCCCGGTCTTGGCCAGTGCAGCGGGCGAGCCCTTCAGGAAAGCCCACTTGGCATACTCTGAGCGGGCCCACATCCAGTCACAGATCTCACCGGTGCGGACACGTGAGACAGTCTGGGTGAGTGCACTGGCGGCCCCCTCAGGGACCTCCGCCCACATATAGTCTGTGCCAGAGTCAATGATCCGATAGACACGGCCAGTAGGCAGGTGGGTGTACGTGAGGGATACAAGGTCAGGGGACCCGAAGCCGAGGGATAGCATAACCCGAGAAGACAGGAGAGTGCGGCAGCCGGCCTTATAGTGTGAGTTTGGGAGAACGAAGTGGTCGATGGCTCCGTCCTGGATACAGACCCCATACAGATGGAATGTCACAGTAGCATCCGTCCTGTGAGCCCCAGCCGTGACCATGGTGAAGGCCACCGTACGGGTGTAGTCCACGTCGGTGCAGGCCGACAGGTCCCCGCACATGACACATGTGGCTCCAGAGTCACACACGATGCCTCTGTCAACCCGGACGGGTGCAGGGACAGCACTGGCCAGAGAACTGAATCCAGAAGCAGCCCACTCCTCGTCGGGCACATACAATGGAACTGACTCCGCACTGCCATAGACCAGAATACCAGTATAACCAGCGGGCACCAGAGGGTAGACCACCGTAACTGACCCAAGCTGACCAGACAGTACACCAAGCTCCACATAAGCATAAGTACCCACAGCATAACCAGAGACCAGACATAAGCCGGCATCACCGGTAGCCAGTCCATCAGCTGAGAAAAGCTGACCAGCAGAACGGCCGACGGACCCCCCTGCTGGTGGGGTAAGCTGACTGACTGACTGACCGACTGACTGCCTGACTGACTGCCGCAGACCCAGAGAGTACCCAAACAGTAGTGCCGAGGTACACAGGGCCAGGCTACAGATAACCAGAACAGCAGTCCAGACTGGCGAGGAGCGGCGAGAGGCACGGGGCTCACCCGCCGGAGGCTGGGTTGTTGAAGGCTGGGGCCCGCCCGCTGGAGACTGCCGGTTGACAAGGCGCCTCCAGGTGCGCACGGGAGTCCTGGCACCAACGGCAGGAAGACAAGCCGAGATAGCCAGACCCCAGGTGATAGCATGCCAAAGCACCAGAGCCCGCGGGTGCACCTCCAGCACAGCACCGGAGGCACCACCAGACTGCACCGCATCTGCCGTGCCAGAGAATGCAATAATGCACAGCAGACTCATGTACATGAAGTGACCCGCCCCATAGGGCCTGCGGCCCGGGCCACCCGGACCCCTGGGCCGGGATGGCGGTGCCGTGCTCACCAGCTGTACAGCCCCAGGGAATTCGGTGTTGGTCGTTGTGATTCGCACGTCGGCTGCCGGCACCGCTGGCTGCTGTGGCTCAACACTGAAGTGCTGCAGAGACATGGCAGGGTCCGAAGGCTGGTGCACGGCAACGTGGAGCTGAGCAGGTGTCACCTCACCGTCGGGGCAGTCCCCATCGTCCTGGTACGAGTTGAAGCGGTTGACAGCGTCGTAGTACTGCTCCTCCAAGCGGCCACATGAGTCCCAGATAGCCCACTCCGACTCAGTCCACGGCTCCTCACTGTCAACTGCAGAGTGCGGCACCACGGCAGCCGCTTGGGCCGCGGGGAGGTCAAGCGGTGCCTCCCCGAGCTCCAATGAGTAAGCATACAAGCATGACTCGTAAACCTCCTCCTCCGGATCGAGGAAAGCCTCATCCAGCTCTGCCAGGATGTCTGCAATCTGCGTGCCCTCGGGGTGGAACCCCGCCACATGCCCACTCTGCACCCCTCCAGGGCAATCACGGCGGAAGTGAGGGCCGCCGCAGTCCCAACACTGGACCGTGTGGCGGCCCTGTGCATCCCGGGTCACCCTCAAGGCAGTCGGTGAACCACCGGAGGCAGGCTGCCGCTGCCCCTGAGTCCGCGGTGGAGGGGCATGAGGGGAAGGGTGAGAGCCCTTCCTGTGCCCCTTCATGTTCTGCTGTCGATTCTTCCCGCCGCGGCCCGGTCTGGCGCGGGGAGCTGTACCCCTGTCGCCCCCAGACCGGTGAGCACCCTGCCCGGACGCCTGCGGCTGAGCATCCCGAGTCTGTGGCGGGTGTCTGGGCTCGTCACGCCTGCGGCCACCAACAATGCGAGTCTGCGGGATGCCCGCACGGGCCATAAGGGCGGCAGAAGGGGACTCCCCAGAGAGGAGTGAGGCCGCCAACGCGGAGACCCCATCCTTTTTCTTCTTCTCTTTAAGCAGCTTCTTTTCCTCTGTCCGCTGCTGGTGAAAGGCCTTCACGGCCAACGTGTACTGCTGAATGCCTAGAGCCCGCTTCTCCCTGCCTTCGGCCGTCTTCGAACTCCACTCCTGCAGAAGATCCTTATAATATACAGGGCACATGCGAAGGGTGAGGAGGTCCAAGGCGAACCCCACACCCCACACATCGTCAGGATCTATACCAGGCCTGAGCTCGGACCGGACAGCGGTGTGGTGCTGCATGAATCCCTTAATATAGGGCTCGGGGTCTACATCTTCCAGCAGCTCGATCGCCGGCGCGGTCTCGAACAAGTAACCATGGGATACCCACGGCCTGCGTCGCCTGGCAACGGCCCGGCAGATCACGAGCCATGCACGGCGCCCATCATCCGGAGACACCGTAGCTGACTCCTCAATGAGCCGAAGGCAGGACCCTCGCACCAATGACGTAAGGATGCGGTAAAGGATACGAGCGGCCTCAGGGAGAACACAGGCAGTGAGGTCGGTCGGATGAAATACCGTGGCGAACTGAAGGTTGAAGTCAGTCAGCTGGGTTTTTACCGCTTGAGTGAAGCGGTCCAAAGCGACCTCACGAGGCACTTGGCCCTTGATTTTGTCGATGTCGAATACCCACTCCGAGGCTTTGATGTGGGTGGGCCGGCACTGGTCACGAACTTGCTGAATGATACTAGCGCGGTGACCAGGCTCGCGGAGAATAGTCTGGCAATCCTTAAGAAACTCCCTGATAACCACAGCACCGCCAGTCGCATCACCCGCAAGTGGGCGATTCTTCACAGGTGTAGGAGGCACAGACTCCTCAGGGCCGTCGCTGAAGGGAAGTGCCCTCCGCGTGTCGATCCCAGCCGGGACCGGCGTGGTAAATCCATCCGAAGAATCCACGGTAGTCATGGCAGCCGTAAGCGAAGCACCGGCGCGATGAAACCCTAACGATAAGGGCGAGCCCCCTTCAAGGAAGGGGCCAAATCTGAAATAAATTCAAAATCTGCTCCGATGCCCACGAAACTCGGTAACACGGCCGGGATTGGCGAAGTAAAAATACTCTCCAAAGGAAAATGTCTGAGCTCAACTGCTCCGTAAGTTATAAGCGTCCAAAAACGGCCAAGTCGCCCGCAAGATTACAAAATCCGCTCAATGTACACAAACAAGCGGCAAGCGTGGCGAATTAAGGTAAAATGACACGGGTAAAGACGCATAGAGTAGTCAGGAAAAATGCGGAGCGGCGGGGGTGGGCGGAAAGTAGGAGTGTGAGGTCGAGGTCCTTGCGCTTGTCGATGTCCGAGGTCATGGTGTAGGAGTCCACACTTGACTTCTTCTCTTCTTTACGGTTTCGGACTTATACTATTCTACACTTATTAAACGACCGCACGAGGTATGCTTACGATTGGTCAACTACAAGACTTCGGTTTCGTAAATCTTAATAGTTATGCTTTTGCTATCAGTGCATGCTTTCAATACACAATATACAGCAGTTACGGCTCTTTACTTTTATGTTTTACTTTTCAGTTCAGTTCATCTCTCCGAAACGGGTTACTCTTAGAGTTCTTATACATTCAGGAACTCTTTCCATAACTCAACTGTACTGAGTACTCCGTACAACAGTCTAGGCACCTCACATCAACATCATTCTGATCGGTCCTACTGTACTCCGTACTGAGTACTTCTGCGTTTTATACTTAGCCGTTTTTCTTGCTCTTGTGCTTGCCTCCTAGCACAACTCCCCCCCCCTTAGGGAAGGTCACGTCCACGCTGACCACGTCGGACCAGTAAAGTTTTTATACAGATCTTCTACTGTTGCTCTGAATGATTATACAGGTCTCAGCCGCCTGTTGTCTGGGATGACATTACACTTCCCAAGACACACCGCAATAAGGAGATCGACCTCTTAAGCACAAGGGTCGGCCTCTCACCGGTCTGCCATCTGCACTACCAGGCTCCCCCAAGGCTCAAGGTTTCACATCCATTACCACGCTCAAGGTTTTAAACCTCCCAACACGGCACACTTACAGGGGATGACAATAGGTTTGCCAATTACCTGACAGTTCTCGGGATGCCGGCCCGGAGGAAAGGTTTTAAACCTTCACCGCCTCCTCGGAGTGCTAGAGCTTTTACCCAGATCTCCAACTGCTGCCCGGTCGTGCCAGGTCCGGAGCCAATGCTCTCGTGAAATGGATTATACAGATTTCCACCTGTTGCCTGGTCGCGCCGAGGCTAGAGCCACTGCTCACTTGGATAGATTACCCAGGTTCTCACCTGCCGCTTGGTCATACCAAGGCTCAGAGCCACTGCTCAAATGGATTATACAGATTTCCACCTGTTGCCTGGCTGTGCCGAGGCTAGAGCCACTGCTCTCTCGGATGGATTACCCAGGTTCTCACCTGCCGCCTGGTCTCGCCAAGGCTGGAGCCACCGCTCTTCCCGACGCTCCCCAACGCCCTCAATCGCTAAGACCACTCGCGTCAGATTCCCATCCGCCCTCTGGTATGATCGTCACCTCCGCTCGCACTCCCGCTAACGCTATCGGTTCTGGCTCAAACTCGGGCGGGTCACTCTCAACAACAACTGACTGGACTAAAACGCTCATCTCGCTCAGATCCTCCCTGACAAGCAGTTCAGACAGGAACGCATGCACCTCTTCATGTAGGGTCAGGTTGTGGAAAAGCTGTTTTAACAGTGCTGACGGAATCCCATACAAATTCTCTCGCGCTCCCATGCCCTTCGCGAACACACCTCCGGCTCTCATCGCGCGCCCTCCTTGCGCTACTTTCTCGTGCCTACCGTGCTGCCGGAAGAACTCGCAAGGCGTATCGGAATCGCATACTCGCAAGGGTGTGCGCAACGGAACGTTGGTCCAGATGTGCGTGGGCTTCCTGTATGCGGTCCCGTATTTGCAGTACGTGACGAGGTGCGGAGCTGGTAGATTGCTCATGCAGCGACGCGTGTGCAACCCGTGGGGCTCTCTTCCCCTCGGGTTCTCAATGAAGTATGCTTCGGGCCTCAAGTACCGGATGATCTCCAATGTCCTACGAACTCGCCTGTCCGCAGCACGCAAATCTCGGATGCCTACCGTCTTCGCTTGGCTGTACTCTGTGCAAGGTGGGCTAGCCCAGACTACGTCGAAGTGTCCTGGTCTGAACTGTCGATAGTCCCATCGCATGATATCCTCGCAATGTGTGGGGCCCCACTTGGGCTGAATGTCTACAGCAACTACTTCGCTATTGGGAAATTGCTTAGTGAACTGCCTCTCGACTGACCCGGTCCCACAAAACAATACAAGAATCCTAGACTGGCCGACTGGCTCCTTCTCAAGTGCTGCGGCTCCGTTGACTGGCGGCAGGGTGCTCTGAGCAGATACTCTCGCGAAAGTTCCTACTTCCTCATCAAACCTCTCCTCTGGCACCCATGGCATTGCTCCGTCTACCTTGAGCTCCTCCGATAGCGTGGTCCATACCGCTCCTGCGGACTCGTCACGTCTCTTACGGACCCTAAGCTTCTCTCGCTCCACTCTCTTAGCCTCGATCCTCTCAAACTCCAACAACGCTCGGTTGGGAACACCGGGCCTGCCGGCTCCGTCCCACTCCAGATCCTCTCGGGTCTTCCACTCGTTCTCACTGCGGGGCATTCCTGTCCACTTGACCAGGTACTCCGTCCACCTCCTACCCTGACGCTGGCGCGTGCGCGAACGCTCCACCCTCTCGACGTGGGTTTCCTTGCGCCCGCTGACGTCCAACGGAGGAGGGGGAATCTCCTTAGCTCTCTCAACGAAGCGGCTGCCCGACTCTACTGGCGAAAGCCGGTCCACGGTAAACACATCGTGCACTTTCCACTGCTTAGGCGTCTGCAACCTATAGGCCGACGGTGCGCCTCTATCGCTCGCGGGAAGGGCCATCTGCCTGTCGCTGTGAAAGACTTCCAGCACCCGAAGGGGCCCAAGGCGCTTCTTAAGCAATTTCTTGTGCAACCCGCGGTCGCCCGGCTGGGTGAGGTGCGTGGCATCCACCCAAACCTCATCGCCTACTGCGTAACTCCTGGACCTGTGACGCGCGTCGTACTGGGCGATCTGTTGCTGCTGAGCTAAGAGCAGCTTCTCCCTAGCGAGCTGCAACTGGCGAACAAACTGGCGGGCTGTCTCGTGGGCTGTACCCTTTTTTACTGCTGCGCCCCTCCCCCCCTTAGCTCGGCCTCTCCGTGATGCAAGTGCTGCCTCCACGAAGAAGTCCAGCTGAGAGGCCGGAGCGTGACCATACGTCAGTTCAAAAGGGGTGAATCCCGTGACGGCGGAACGAGAGTCATTAATGGCGTACTCGACCGGGGTACACCATAAATCCCAATCGTGCTGGTTGGCGTCGACGTACGCGCGCAACATGCGTTCGACCGTGTGGTTTGTGTGCTCTGCCTGCCCATCACCTTGAGGGTGGTACGGCGTGGTAGAGGCAACCTGGACTCCCATCAACCGATGTAGCTCGAGATGCATCTCATCCCTGAAGCGGGAGTCCCGATCACAGACGATCTTCATGGGAGCGCCGTGCAAACGCCACACTTGGTCGAAATACATGCGCGCGATCTGTGCAGCTGAGCTGTCAGCGTAAAGCATGGGAACTACGTGCACCATCTTGGACAACTTGTCCGTGAAGGTAGCAAACGCGTCGTACCCTCGCTCTGTGCGGGGCAGCCCAGTGACGAAGTCGATACTAACCACTTGCCACAGTCTTACTGGGACTTGCAGGGGGTTAAGCTGACCGTCTGGATACCCGTTGCGTGGCCGGGTCTGTTGGCACACAACGCAGGATTTGCACCAGTCGGTGACATCCTTGCTCATGCGTGGCCACCAAAAGCGACGGGATACTCTGTCCAGTGTCTTATCCCTTCCTGTGTGCCCTGCTGCTGGGGACTCGTGTGCTTCGCGCATCACCAGCTCTCTGAGGGGGGAATCCTGAGCTAGCACTAGCTGATACCGCCCTTCTGCCACTCGCCATATCATGTCGTCTACCATGCGAAATGTGTCTGTCCTCTGATGTGGGGCTGCGACCAGTTCCTCCTTCAACGAGCTGAGGTACTGGCTGCGTTCGTATTCCGCTTGCAAGGCGCGGACGAACTCATCAGCCTTCAGTGGGCCTGATGCTGCCCTGGCCCTTGCTGCAACCCCTGTAGTGACTAAAGGCTCGTCGGGTTCTGCCTCACTGTCCTTTCGCGCAGGCGGCGCTCGGGGCTTTGCCCTGCTGGCTGCTGGGGCCCACACCAGAAGGACCGGCCAGCGCAGCGGGGGTCGACCTCCATCAGGGGACTCGAAGAGGTGGTTGGGACGACCTTTTTCGTCCTTCGTGTCAAAGACCTTGACCGGATGAAGCCCATACTTGGGGTGAATCAACCGTCTCCAGGGGGCGTCATAGTCTGGCAGAAGGAACATCGCCGAGGTGTTTTCCGGATCGGCGCGCCACTCAGCAAGGAAATGCCGAAGAATTCTTTCTATCAAGTCGGAATCCTTCGTGTAAGGGGGGTTGCACCAAACGTGTTTCCCGCGCCACTTTTCCTTCAAGCAATCGGTCCAATAGGTGTCAACCTGCCGGTTAACGCCCATGGAGTCGCAACACGCGTCAACGTCAAACACCCCGTACTGGGCTGCTATCTCCTCAAAGCGCTCCCTGATCAGCTTCCAGTCCTGGCGATCTACGACCTGGTCGTAGTGGGAGCTACTTTCTGGGGGCTTAACGGGCTCAGGTACCTTTCCGGCTGCCTTTGGATGACTCTGGGCCTCAGGGTGGGGGAACTTCGGGTGACTCTGGACTTCTGCTGTGGCCTGTTCCCTAGCTCGGTCTGCTCTGGTCATGACTGCTAGCGATTCGGCATCCCTCAAGGATTTCTCGCCTACTGCTAGGGTGGCAGCTGCGTCCAGCCAAAGGGCCGGCGACTCTACCCACGTGAGCCCATTCAGATGGGTGAGCTCACCAATGACCGGTGCTGGACTGGTGGGAGGGAAGGACTCGTCCTCGGAATCACTATACTCGAAGGTGGCGCCTAAGACAGATGTGGGATCCTCGTCCCCTTCGCATCTCTTGCCTTTCGGCTCAGAGTACTCGGGTCCATCAGATCCATCGGTGGTGCAATCCACTGCCCCGAGGACAGAGGTAGGATCCTCGTCCTCTTCGGACCCCTTGCCTGCCGGTGCGGAGTCTCTGGGCCCATCCGTGGCGCGATCCACAATCCCTTTTTCCTTCAACCCTTCTCTGGCTGACATTTCCTGATAGTCTGGTCGCCGGGACTGCGCGTCTGGTACTACTAAACAGCGCCCTGGCACGTGCTCCATCTGATGGACTCCTACCTCTACCAGGTCCTCGTACCAGCGAGCCTGACGTCGGCTGAGCTCCCTAGCTGGGGCGAAGAGCCACTGAAGGGGTTTATGGTCTCCCATGAGCTTAAATGATGTGAAAATCAGATAATGTCTCCAGGTGACCGTGGTGCAGTGATGGATGGCACAAAGCTCCCGTTCCCCAGCGTGATAGTTCTGCTCAGCGCTGGAGAACTGCCGGCTTTCAAAGGCCAAGGGCTGTAAGCCTCGTCCCTGATCCTGCATGAGTACACCCCCTAGTGCTACTCCACTGGCATCTGTCTGCACAAAAAAGGGTCTGGAGCCGTCTGCTGCACCCTTTTGATCGGGTAGGGCCAAGGCTGGGGAGGAGATCAAGGCAGTTTTTAGCTGTTTAAATGCTGCCTTTTCATTCTCGCCCCAGGTCCAGTCCACGCCGGATTTGGTGAGGCGGGTCAACGGGTACGCGATATCTGCGAAGTTCTGGATGTACCTCCGGTAGAAGCCACACATGCCCAGAAACTGTCGCACGTGTGTGACAGTTTCTAGGTCTGGCCAATCGCGTACCGACGCAACCTTATCCTGCTGTGGACGACATCCATCCCGATCCACCACATGCCCTAGGAACCGGACTGATCGCTTGCACAATTTGACTTTCGACTTTTTGAGGTAGACTGAATTCTTTCGGCATGCCTCCAGGACCTGGCGGAGGTGGTCGAGGTGTACCTCATGGGCGCTCTTACCCGGAACCTCAGCCGAGAAAATCATGATGTCATCTACAAATACTCTGCAAAAGGGTAGGTGCCCGAGGTACTGTTGCATCATCCTTTGCCAGGTACTTGGGGAGTTTGACAATCCCATAGGCATGACCAACCACTCGTACGCTCCAAAGTGCGTAGTCATTGCGGTTTTCTCCACGTCCTCTGCTTTCATAGGGACCTGCCAAAATCCCCAAAGGGCATCCATCGTAGAGAAGACGGTAGCCCCTTGTAGATCATCTAGGAGACTCTGGACATCCGGGAGGGGGTACTTGTCCTTGACTGTGATCTCATTGATCTGTCTGTAGTCAATGACTAGACGCAACTCCTTGGGATTACTCGGCTTGGGGACCATCAGCACAGGGCAGCCCCACGGAGAGGCCGAGGGTCGTATGTACCCTTTGGCTAAGAGCTCATCTAGCTGTTGCCGGAGTTGCCGCAACTCCTCCTGCGACAGCTTGTACCCTCGCCGGTGCAAGGCGTTCCCATTCCAATCTGGCCTGAGCCGGACGCCGGACTTGAATTCCCTTGACTGGACTGATTCCGGCAGCTCTGTGCAAATGACATCTGCGAACTCCTTTTCCAGATCCCTAAGCTGCTGCCAGATTTCCGGCGACACCGTCTCGTCTATCTCGTCCTCCGGCGGTTCCGGGGAGGCCTGAGCAGTCTGTGGGGCTGGCGGCGAGGTAGTACCTGGCGGGGCGGCCGGTACCGGCGGGTCTGTGGTCTGCGGAGCTGGCGGCGGGACTGGTGCCGAGGCTCGCGACTTCTGACTCTGAGGACTCGGGACAGTGGGGACTTTTGGTCCCGGTGGCTGCTCGGTGGAGGGGCCACTTTCAGCACCAGGCTGACCGACTGCTGCGACCTGGTCACGCCAACGCACTCGCTTACGCCGTGCTCGGGGTCGTCGCTCCGCGACCAGACCCCGGCCCTGCTGGAGCGCCGCGGCTGCCTGCGCGTGCCAGGTGGGTGGCTTCCCGGCCGCGTGATCCTCTATCGCCTGCCTACGCACCGCTGGCGGAAGCAACGCAAATGCTCCGTTCGCCTCCTGTTTGCTAGCGAAAAAGCTGAGAGGGTCAGGGTGATCCCCGGCCTCGTCGACCGTGCTCGCAAATCCCTGTGGCCTAATATCCTCGACCACCGCCCCTACTCTCTGCAAATGACATGCTCCTTCCACGTCACTGTAGCCGGACTCGGAACTGTCCGAGACCAACCCTCCCGGCCCCTCAGACTCCTCAGCTCCGTCCGGCACCGCTGCGCTGGGACGCACGCTGACTTCACCATCCTCGGACCCGGAGGAGGGTTCTGACGCCAGGCCTGCTACAACATCGTTGGGGGAATCTTCGTCGGAGTCTCCCCCCCCCTTGTTGCAGGCCAACGCGCCAAAAGTCCCATCGGGGCCGAGGTAGACGACGAAAGCCTGCTCCTCTCTGTTTCGGAGGGTCCGCAGGTCCCGGCGAGCCCGACGTTGGCTCAAAAGGACTCCCTGTACCAGTGCCATTGCCGTGTCCTTGGACCGACTGGGGTCCGGTGACCCCGGCGAACAGCCGGTGATGACGACCTCTTCTCTGCCCTTGGTGAACCGGACCGAACCCCAGTTCTTATAATCCAGCGTAACCGGGGAAAGGTTCGCCAGCCAAGGACCCCCCAGGATGACATCCACTTTGAGGTCGAGTGGCATTACCCGAAGCTCAACCTGCTGGCCGTAAGACCCCTTCGACGTCTCAGCAAGGAGCTTGGGCCTGATGCAGGAATTAGCATCATATGTGGTGCCGTCAGCCACTCGAACCCGCATGGCTTGCTCGTGGCGCACCGGCTTGACGCCGGAGAGCCTCTGCAGTGTACTCTTTGCGATGATATTGGTGGATGCTCCCGAATCCACTAACACCTTGACTCTGACGCCCGCAATCCAGGCCCAAAACAGCAACAACGTCGGTGTGCGACTGTGCCTGTCGAAACTCCTCGGGCGCGCTCCCATCGAGGACACCGCTGCCAGGGACTCACACCAGCTCGGACTGATATCGCCGTCCTGCATTATGCAGTCCAGGCGGGTGACTGACGTTTCTGCGTCGGAGTCACAGTCCGGGAGGCAGTAAGTACACGCGTCCGCTAGCAGGCCGATGGCGACTGCTTTCTGAACTGCGCTGCGCTCTGGGAAGTCTGGGGGGGACACCGCGACTTGGACTGACGCTGCAGCCAGTTTAGCCGCTATGTGCTTTCTGACTTGCTCGTCCCGGTGCATCAGCTCATTGTCTTGCTGAAGTTCCCTATTCTCCCTTTCCAACTCCTCCTTTACGAAGGCGTGGAAGTCCGCATGGCGTTCTGTTGAGGTAGAAGCCGGGTCCCTACCCTCCAACTCGTACCTGCGCTGCAATCGAGAGGTTCGAAGCGCCTTGTCTTCAGGAGTCAGCCATGGCCTGCGTTTCGGGCCCAAGGCCTGGCGAGCCCTGCTTCGGGTCAACCACGGCCGACTGGGCTTTGAAGTTCTCTCTGGTGGTGAGAGTTCTTCTCCTTCGGCAGGCTTGGGTTTGGCAACGCGAACAAACCGTCCGAACTCCTGATCCAAGATGGCTTTGCGTCGGCGATTGAACTCGCGCACCCTGACGAGCCGCTTCAAGCGCTTATCTAACTCTTCTCGATTCAACTGGGGCTTACTAGTCGTGGGTCCAAGCTTCTGGCGCATCCGCCTTTGCCCTGCCCTCCAAAGCGCAAGGGACTTGACCGACCGGACCTCTGACTCTTCCAGCTTTAGATACCTTTCTAGCGCCCTGATGGCGGAACGCAGGCGAGCACTTGGCTGCTGGGCCTGAAAGGCTTTCCTAACTCTGGGGGGTAAACGCTGAGCTCTGAACTTCCAGTGCCCGCGAACTCTCGCAACATCCGACCCCTGGTTCTCCAGGTGCTGTTGGTAGACTGCCCGTGGCTCAACTGTGTGGCTCGACCGGTTTTTACCCCGGGTGTCCGCACCGGTGATCCAACAGAGCAGCTCCCACGGCTCCTCGGGACGCGGAACTGAGGCGGTTGCTGGGGTTCTGGCGGACTTCCAGAAGTTTGCCTGCTCTCTTTGGACGCGCTGCTCGACCTGTTCCCGCTCAGGAGGCTCTGGGCTTTCCGTGCGGGTGGCGGCTAGCATGTCTAAACCTTCCTGCTCATACCTCTCGACTCGACTCTGGCTCTTGAGGTGGCGCCTGGCGCTGCCACTAAGGTGTCTCCCACACCTTCTCCACCTATCATGCAGCACCTGCATCGCTGTGGACGCCGGCGCGGGGCCCTTTTGTCCCCCTGACCCCGCAGTGACGGGGCCCGCGCCCTTTACTGCGGGGAGGACGCCCCGGGCTGGGGAGCGTCCTCCTGGACAAAATCCAAACCGATGGCAGCCAAAGCTTCCTCCACCGACTCGTCCCCTATTAACGCCAGGGTGTCCTCCAGGAGGCACTTGGCCCACTCCTTCGGGCGCTGGCTCGCCTGCGGACAGTCGCGGGCATAATGGTCCATGCTCTTGCACAGACGGCAGCCCTCGTACTCTGGGGAGCCGAGTCGTTGCCCTGTGGGTGTCGGAGCGCCAGCGGATGTCGCCATGGCTAGCAGCTCCTCCGTGACATCTACGTGGGCCAGCAGCTGGACCGAGCGGCTCGTCTTATCCTGGCTCTGCCGCAACTCCCGCTCAGCCTCTATGGCCCAAGTCAGGAGTTCGTGGCGGCCTTTACTGGCCGTCCGGCTCAGAGTCAGAACCGAAGCGCCTTTCCTCTCGGCTATAAGGAAGACCTTCCTCCTTATCTCCGGTATCAATCCCGTAAGGAATATCTCCAGCAGCTCCTCTTCCGGCACCGGAGAGGTGAGCTCGTGGGCAGCCAGCATGCTCACGATGTCGTGAGCAAGGTGCACCCCGTCCCAGAACTCGCGGACCGTGCGAGTCTGTCTGTCCTGACTTTGACGCACACGACGCAGGAACGGACCGATCGACGCCATTTCCCCCTTGTCGGGCATCACCAGTTGCGCCAAGGGAACCACTATGACGTCCAAGGTGAGGTTCTTACCTTCCCGAGCCTCCGTCAACACCGAGGAAAGCTCGCGGTACTCGGAGCTGAGTTTGCCGAAGCAGTGTCTGGCCACTTCTGACAGCAGGGAGTGGTCCGACAACACCTTCTCCTCACCCCCGCTCTCTAGTGGTCCCAGACGCGCCATCTCCATGGCGTAGCGCACCGGCTCCAGTTCCCGAACCTCCCTGACCTGCCGAACAAATCGGAGGAGCCGACCAAAGACGTGGGACGACCCCTCCACCTCTGTGTGGTATTTGTCCACTGCCTTCTCCATGGCTCTGGTGGCCTCCTTGAGAGCGTGCTGCTCGTCCTTACGACTGTAATGGCTCCGGGGCTCCCTGTAACGAGAGGAAGACGAGAAGGTGAACTGGCTGTCGCCATCCCCGTCTTCGCCATCGCCGCCAGGGTCCTCGTCCGGACTCCCCGGGCCTCCCGGCCCTCCAGGGTCACCGCCCCCCGAGCCACCAGGACCACCATGACTGCCGGCACCGGGCATCTCCGAAAGCTCGTTTGGCTCCGAGTGCTCCAGTTGAGGGACCATCCCCCCCCCGTCTCCCGGTGTGTCTGCCGCCTTAGGAATCGGAGGTGGCATCACAGCCGGAAAGTGGTCGAAAGCACCGGGCCACACGTCCGCGGCGCAAAACCCACACACCGGCAGGTACACCTTTTTCATGAACGCCACCACACTTCTCTTAGCGCTCGCCTGACACGCCCACATACGCACCGGGCTCTCCTCGTGCCCGCACCCACAGCGAGCGCAGCTCTCTGCGACGGACGCCAAGGCCGTCGTGAGACTGTGAATCACCTGGGCCCCGAGGACCCTGTCCTCGTCCGAGAACTTTGTCTTCAGGCACTGCCTGATCTGGTTGGAAGGGTGTAAGCACCCGGCGACCTGACCAAGGGTGCGATACCTACGAGCAGCGTCGTAAAACAGGCGCTGGGCATCGATCCCCGAGGTGGCATACCCGACCACGTGCTTCCGGAGGGCGTCGCAGACCTGTATAGGAAGGGAAATAAAGTCCCATGAGTGCGGTGGAGACGCTGTCACGTCCGCGCGCGACTCCTCCGGAGGGCTTTGAACGTCCCGGTTCTCGACGTCACAGGTGACGACGGAAGCCGGCTCTACCAGCTCATGTCCCTCTCGGGAGATGGGCGTCTCCTGAACCGGACTCGACGCTGCCGCTGAGGGCCCCCGAGCGTCTGACTCCACGGGCCCTGGGGGCGAGGCCTGAACCAGGGCGAGCCTTTGGACTTGTGACTCTATGACCGCCTGCAGCCTCTCCTCCAGCTGGGCCTCGGCTGCCGCTCGCCGCTCCTCGGCGGCTACCTGCTGAGCGACGCTCTCGTCGACAGCCAACTGCCGGGCAGTCTCCCGGGCTTCTGCGGCCAGCCGGTCTGCAGCCCAGCGCTCTTCGACAGCGCGTCGCTCGGAGACCCTGCGTTCCTCGGCAGCGCGCTGATCGGAGATCCTGCGCTCCTCGGCAGCTCTTTGACTCTCTTGGAGTTGCCGAGACAGCTGTTCCAGGCGAGCCTCGGCAGCTGCCTCCCGAGCTTGCGACTCCTTCTGCCAGGCTTCCTTCAGCTCTTGCAGGTCCTGACTGTTCCTGCTCGAAGTGGACTCCGGGGACGACGACGTGTTCCCTGAGGAAGTCGGACCGGGGTGCGGGACCGATGGTGCTCGACTGGGCTTCCGGGTGCGAGGCACCGGGCGACTGGGGCCGCTCGGCTTAGGCGCCTGAGTCCTGGGCCTCGGACGTTCCGCGGGATGCTCTTCCTCCGATGAGGACGAGAGGGGAGCAAACCGGTTCGACCAGTTCCCACCGGGGGCTGCGGAACTCGGAGGTGCTGCACCTGACTTCCTAAGACCCCTGTGCGACTTCCGGGTGCGGCCGCTCATTCTGACGGCCGCGACGACCGCTCTCCTTACCTCCTGGAGGTCCGCCCCTTGGCGTACCAGCTCCCCTGGTCTGCCGGCGTTGATGGCAAAGACAGAGAATCTACACCTCTCAAGGGAGTTGTGAGGGTCCTCGCGCTTTTGCTGCATCAACACCCTGGACTCGGAGACTGACTGCTGGTGGATCTCCAGGCGATAAGCGCCGTCCTCGGAGAGCCCATAGTCCTTGAGCTGGAACCACATTAGCCCTGACAGCGGGTGGTCTTTCCCCAGGCGCTTTAGGCCTCGACGGATGTCCTGCCACATAGACTCCTGGTCGGAATCCGAGCAAGAGCTGACACCGGATGAGGTTCCCGCCTTCCTTACCGGACGGCGGGCACTCGTTCCCTGGGACGAGTCCGAGCTGACTGGGGTCGTCCTGGGGAGCCGGCGCCACTCGCGAAGACACCTCCTACCCATCTGGGTCATCCGGTGTCTCCGGGCTCCAACCCACCAGGTGCTCCTCTCCTTGGCGAGCATCGTCTGCTGGTGCCATGCCATGAAGACAGCTCCAGCTTGACGTCTGCCTCTGCGCCACAGACCCTGTGTCTGGACGACATGCTGGCGCCATGCTGCGAAAGAGGACTCGACCCGGCGCCGACTGCCTTTGTCAAACAGGCCTTGAAGTTGGGCGACCTGTTGGGTGACGTCATTCCACGCTTGGAATGCCAGGCGCTGGAGCTCGCGCTGATGCGCTGACTGGTCCGTCCTGGCCCTCCATGCGACCCACGCAAGCCGCGCTGTTGCGCGCTGACGAGATGGCAGGGAGACTCTCGCACGTCGTTGCGCTGAATTCAGCGCCCAGGTGCTCCATTGACGGAGGGCCAATGCGAGCATGGATTGACGTCGCTCTCCTCGCCAAGCCGGATTGGGCTGGATGCGAGACTCGCGCCCCCGTGACTGGACGACGTCTAGCTGCTCTGGGCGCCGGACATCATCAGACTCCCCTTCTGCCGGGGGACTCCAGTCACTGGCTCGGTAAACCTCAAAGCGCCCTGGGGCACTGATGAGATTCCCTTGCTCGCTCCCCACGAGGGAAGAGAGGGAGGATGCTGCCGGTCCCGACGTCGGTTCCTGACGGACGACCCTACTACTCGCACTCCTGCTGGACGCAGGGAGTGGGGAGAAGGGAGCTGCCGAGGGGTTCAACCCCTTAGCAGAGCGGTCCGAGTCCGACCCGGAGCCGGCGCCTGCCGCCGGCGGTGCCGGGGCCTCGGGCGACGCACGCTTCCGGCGCGCCGGCTGCCGTAGCGCCGAGCTCAATGCGAGCTCGGACACTGGCTCAACCTCACTGACCCTCGCTGGTGAAGGGGTGTTTGGTGGCGAGGCCCTGGGGGGCCCACCAGACAACCCTGGAGGGGCTCTCAGGGGCGTGCGCGCCGGTGTAACCTCGAGGGTTTCACCGACGTATTGGCGCGCAAGCGCGCGCCGCACTCCCCCCCCCCTCTCACGGGAGCGCCAATCCCGGCTGTCTGACCCGCCTGCTGCGCCCCAGAACTCCCCAGAGCCTGGGCCGGCTGGCAGGTTCGCAGTGCGAGACCCCGACCGACCGGACCCCACGGCCGAGCCGGGGGCGGCGCCGGCCCGACCCCCCCCACGCCGGCCCGACCGACCGAGGCATTCCTCCTCATCTGAATACATGGGCATAGTATGCGTGCTATGCGTGAGATTCAATCTAGCTAAAGCCGAAAGTGCACACGACACACGTGGCAACTAGCAACCGCCGATCTAGAAATTTACCACTTGCGCCCGAGCACAAGTGGCTACACCGGCCGAAGCGCGGAGATTTCCGGAAAGGAAGATCCTAGAAAGCTAAATCAAAGGTAGGGGAATTCCCGAACCAACCCCGAATTTCAGCAAAGGCTTACGCAAAATTGAAAAATTTGCGCAGCGCTTCCGCCGCGAAGGGTCGAAATTGCCGAAAAACGGAGAAGATTCCAAAATCCCGCACCTGCGAGTCCAAAAAGCACGTATGCGTGCTATGCGTGTATGCGTGCCAGGACTTAAGGCAACGCTCGCACCTAAAAAGATTGTCGTCGAGCTAGATTTCTCCACACCGACGCGGCTCCAAGCAACCTGGAACCCTCAATCCCACACACCACCGCGCAACAAGAACGAGAGCACAGGCATTCTCGATTTCGTAGTGCTAGTACTCGCTAACTAATCGCACAAGGCGGGGCGGGTTGATCAGAATTTGCGCAAGAAAGACAAGGAAGCAACGTGAAAACACGAACTAATTACCATTTTGTAGGAGTCCACACTTGACTTCTTCTCTTCTTTACGGTTTCGGACTTATACTATTCTACACTTATTAAACGACCGCACGAGGTATGCTTACGATTGGTCAACTACAAGACTTCGGTTTCGTAAATCTTAATAGTTATGCTTTTGCTATCAGTGCATGCTTTCAATACACAATATACAGCAGTTACGGCTCTTTACTTTTATGTTTTACTTTTCAGTTCAGTTCATCTCCCCGAAACGGGTTACTCTTAGAGTTCTTATACATTCAGGAACTCTTTCCATAACTCAACTGTACTGAGTACTCCGTACAACAGTCTAGGCACCTCACATCAACATCATTCTGATCGGTCCTACTGTACTCCGTACTGAGTACTTCTGCGTTTTATACTTAGCCGTTTTTCTTGCTCTTGTGCTTGCCTCCTAGCACACATGGTCCGTTTTACGTGTCGCGATCCACTTGGTACCAAACTCTGCGCAATGCTGCATACAATCGGGGGCCCCAGCGCTCTCTGACCCATCTTCCCCGCACTTCCCTCCGCCACTCGTCGCGCTTACCTCTCCATCCACGCAGTCAGTTATGCCGCGAAAACGCGGCACCCCGCAACATTCTACCTACTCAGCCACGCTCGCCCCTCTACAGCTTTAGCCAGCCATTTAGTGGCTTTGAATCAAAACCACTTTAGGCAAGTGGTGGGCCTATAGCCTACTAGAATGTCCTAGTGACACAGTGAAAACGCCGAACGCCGTAGGGTTTGAGCGAGGCAATCGGGTATATCAAAAGATAGAAATGAATACACGACTCTCAGGCTATCTAAGCTCTGAGGCCGTCACTAGGCAAACATATCGTGTGTCACAGTCTAAGCTACCGAAGTCGAACTACTGAGTACAGGTAGGAAGTCACTGTACTGTCACTGTCACTGTCATACGGCATACGTGGTACTGAACTACTGAATCTCAGCAATATATATATGCACGCAGGCAAAGAAAGCTGTGCAGTGACGCACACGGGTTTCGCAGTCAAAAAGATGAGATAATAAAATAACTTGGGTGTTTTATTATCGGTCGGCTGGCAAGATGCAAGTGACACCACAGGGCGAGGGGTGACACAGGAAGAGACAGTCACCGCCAGCGACTGTTGGGGGCGCGCGGCCTGTGCGGCGCGATTGTATCCTCCATGACACAACCTCACTCTGAAGTGTCTACGTGGCACAACCACAACCAGCTGCCGGCGTCACACCTGCGCAGTGGAAGCGTGGTGGGCCCATAACCTCATGGGGAAACAGAAACTGTACCGCTAGACCAGAAGCCCGAAAAAAGGTGAGCCAGGCCGGGATCAAGCCCGTGACCTCTCGCATACCGGACGAGCGCTCTGCCGTTGAGCTACTCTGGCTATTGATGGCGATTCTGGTGCGGTACAGAGTACTGACCAAGGCACGGTATCGATAACACGATAAGTGCGATTAATCGATTAATCGAACTTATCGTTATCGTTAGATAGGTTCAAACAGGTCATCGCGCTTATTCATTGTCGTCCGGTAGGTTCGAGCTAGTTATTCACGTCGCTTGATAGGTTCGGAACACTTATCGTCGTCGTTCGATATGTTTCGCGCAAAAAGAATATTTGATTAATCGATAATCTGAATGCTTCCACTGCGAGCACGACAGGTGTAGAGAGAACCTTTAGTGCATGCGGGCAGATGCATAGTCACCTCCGAAAGGGCATTAAGGAGGGGACCCTCCAGGCTCTAGCATTTGTTGATGGCAGCCATCAACGCCGTTGTGTAATGTGTAGGCCATATCCTGGTAGTATTTGTATGAGATGTGTGTGTTATATATGTTTTTTGTGCTTGTATGACTTGTTGTTGTATGTTGCTTAGTTATCGATAGTTCTCGATAGTTATCACGATTAGTCTCCAACAATTTTGTTATTCATATCGATCGATAGGTTCCCAACACGTATCGTAATCGGTCAATACGTTCAAGCCAGTTATTCATGATTGTCGTTCGATAGGTTCGGAATAGTTATCATCGTCGTTCGATTACAAATGTACGGTTAGCCATTGTTATTTGATAAGTTCAAAAAAATGCGATACCGTGCCCTGGTACTGACTCCCCACGGTGCCACGTAGGCGGCGAAGAGTGAAACACGAAGGATACAACTTTCCCCCCAATCTGCCGTTGCGGTGCGCTCTCTGTCGAGGCATCGTGCGGCTATGGGCGGCGCGACTGTTGGGGGCGCGCGGCCTGTGCGGCACGATTGTATCCTTCATGACACAACCTCACTCTGAAGTGTCTACGTGGCACAACCACAACCAGCTGCCGGCGTCACACCTGCGCAGTGGAAGCGTGGTAAGAGCCCATAACCTCATGGGGAAACAGAACCTGTACCGCTAGTCCAGAAGCCCGAAAAGGGGTGAGCCAGGCCGGGATCGAGCCCGTGACCTCTCGCATACCGGACGAGCGCTCTGCCGTTGAGCTACTCTGGCTATTGATGGCGATTCTGGTGCCGTACAGAGTACTGGATCCCCACCGTGCCACGTAGACGCCGAGGAGTGACACACGAAGGAACGCTCTGTTTTCCCCCCAATCTGCCGTTGTCGGTACCCCGCTGGACCCGCCGGGCACGCGGCCGGTCCCGCCGCGACTGTTGGTGGGGGAAATAATTACGTTCCTCATGACACAACCTCACTCTGAAGTGTCTACGTGGCACAACCACACAACCGCGATGCGTCACACCTGCGCAGTGGAAGCGTGGTGGGCCCATAACCTCATGGGGAAACAGAAACTGTACCGCTAGTCCAGAAGCCCGAAAAGGGGTGAGCCAGGCCGGGATCGAGCCCGTGACCTCTCGCATACCGGACGAGCGCTCTGCCGTTGAGCTACTCTGGCTATTGATGGCGATTCTGGTGCCGTACAGAGTACTGGATCCCCACCGTGCCACGTAGACGCCGAGGAGTGACACACGAAGGAACGCTCTGTTTTTTCCCCAATCTGCCGTTGTCGGTACCCCGCTGGACCCGCGGGGCACGCGACTGGTCCCGCCGCGACTGTTGGGGGAAATAATTACGTTCCTCATGACACAACCTCACTATGAAGTGTCTACGTGGCACAACCACACAACCGCGATGCGCAGTGGAAGCGTGGTGCGGCCCATAACCTCATGAGGAAACAGAAACTGTACCGCTAGACCAGAAGCCCGAAAAAGGTGAGCTAGGCCGGGATCGAGCCCGTGACCTCTCGCATACCGGACGAGCGCTCTGCCGTTGAGCTACTCTGGCTAGTGATGGCGATTCTGGTGCGGTACTGAGTACCGACTCCCCACGATGCCACGTAGGCGGCGAAGAGTGAAACACGAAGGATACAACTTTTCCCCCAATTTGCCGTTGCGGTGCGCTCTCTGTCGGGGCATCGCGCGGCTTTGTGCGGCGCGACTGTTGGGGGCGCGCGGCCTGTGCGGCGCGATTGTATCCTCCATGAAATAGCACTATATCAAACAATGCATACACAAGCAAATATACAGGAAAAACTTTGACTATGCCGAGCAAGTCAGAATGAGAAAGAACAACAATGCTGAAGAGCAACCCCGAAGGGAAGATATTACAACGGGAGGGAGGGATGGGACTTACGGGTGCCAACAAACCAGAGGTCAAAGAGTGGAGCCGCCAACTCCGTTGGCGAGCCCTAAATGTTCCGCTCCCACTAACATAGATAACCGAAGTTATCTACCGTTGATATGTCTCCTCCTACGTCGGTGACCCCTCAACGTTAGATAACTTACAATTATCTAAGTTAGCTCCGCTCCGCTGAGCTACCCTAACTACCCCTAGCTACCCCCTAGCTACTAACCTACTCGAATACGATGAGCTGAGAGTCCCGATAGGGAGTGTCCAGAGACATTGTCCCCCCTGCCTAAGGCCAAAGCCCTTCAGACGACAGGGTATTGCCTGTCCCGTGCCCGCCTAGAAGGGCACAGTCAGGGACCCCGGTCTAACCCGGGAGCCTACACCTAACCCACACACCAAGGCTCGGTATCGATTACACCGATAGTTAGATCTATCGGTGTATCGGCCGAAAATCGGTCACTATCATCATCGATCGATCAGCTCACACGCATAATCGGTATCGATCGCTGATAAGGTCTCGCTATCTAGCAAGCTGCGAGATATGATATGATAAGATAGCACGGATGTTATTGAACAGTAACAACGCGTGCAACGTAAGAGCGGGTGATGAGTGCGGTGCTTCGTCCGAAGTTACTGCTGTAGCCCAACGCTACCTCATATATACCGAATGCCCTGCATCTCATAGATGCCACCGCTATCGGGTTGTGAACCCAAGGCATTGGTTGAACAATTAGTATCGACTGAACGAATAAGCCATATGATACTCACATGCTTGTTCAGAACATGCTTGAAGCGAAGATGAGTTTTCTCCGAACCATTCGGTACTTCAAGACACCATCTTGCTTTGCCATCTCGAGTCCGACATACTGGTCTCTCGATGGCATGTGTCACTCAAGTCTCACCTTGAGTAATGACAGATGATATGACTGTACATGTCATAGTCGACCGTACTGACGACTGTCTGTCATTATAATATATGACATGACTCGACATGACATGACATGATATGACATGACATGACATGACATGGTATGACATGTCTGACAGGTATGACACGTATGACATGTATGACACATGTGTCATCGGTCATAACCCTGACAGATCTCCCCTCTTAAGAGAGTTTTGACCTCACAACGGGCATACCTTTGTATACGTCTTTGATGTCTTTGTTGTTGTTGCTGCTGCTGCTGGTACCAGTCTTCTTACACCGATTTGAGGCGTCCCTCATGGTGTTTTTAGGATATTGGGGGAACTGAGTCCACTTTAAACCCTCACCTTAGGCATTAGCCTTACAGTTCTTAGGATGTAGCCCCCTTTGAATTGCGTATCGTATTGCAGAGTGACGATTCAAGGTTCAATGAATTGCGTTTCGTGATTCAGATTGACGCTTCAAGGCGTATCGTGATTCAGAGTGACGATTCAAGGTATCCGAGGTTTACGTTACGGATTATTTGCGCTAGCCGTCGACGCCTTTGCGAACGATGATCGGACGGTTTAACAATTTATAATCGAACGATTCTCGACCTTATATATACAACTGATCGACGAAAACCTTTAGGTACATGTTTCCACAGTTATTATATATAGTGCACCCAACCCTTCCTCCCCTCCTGAAGCTACTTTGGAGGTTCACAGGCGGTCACGGGGAGCCCGATGTTTCCGGAGTTATTTCACCGGGGGCTTGTTTTAATGCAAACGGAGTGGCCCTGCTTAACGGAATTGGACTTATAATCCTTAACCGGTCTGCTCAACTCGTCAATTTTTTTGTCCAGTACGCACGCTTTGACGAACATCTGTCGATTCAGAGTGGATTCGCCACGTACTAATGTGAAATTTATTTTAGTTATGTGTGTCAGGCATAACTTAGGATCACAACTCCGTCTACCTCAGTCGATGTCTCCGGTAGCTTCGGATGACTGACCATAATCCGAATGACAAACCACGGTACTGGCAAAGGTAGCATTTAGCAGTTTTTATTTATCCACAGATATGATATCTCGCATGTGTGCGTATCTGTGCAAGGGTATGGTTTTGTACAAGGCTCACTACACCTTTAGCAAGGAAGGATCAATTTCCCGCTTCTATGCAACATAATGATAAAACATTAAGAGCAAGGTATATAGATGATCGACATGTATTAGTATATATTACAAGAAGTAAGGGCATCAGGCTTAATATAATGTTTAGCCTTCATAGGCAGCTATCATGTCTGCTGCATTGGTCAGCTCTGTGGCTTTGACCCAGGTGTCATGCTCAGGGCCGTAGCCTGCATATCGCACTAAGTAGTACTTGACACCTCTAGTGATCTTATCTGAGAGTATATGTGATATCTCAAATAGTGGTTGCCCTTCTTCGGTGATCATCTGTGGCAGAGGCAAAGGTGCTTGGATCGAGTCGTTATACAGCTCTATTCTGGATACAGGCTGTACCGGATGGATACGGATATCGAGATCTCCGAAATCTAACTCGTATGCACGTCCATGGCTTAGCACTTTGGATATGGTAAACGGCCCAATATATGGCTGCTTAAAGTGTCTGCCTGCCTCTGTCAAACCAGTCCATTGGATAAACTCGGTCCGTAAAAGAACTTTCTGCCCTACTGCATATTGCCGGGGCATGTGAGTCTTATTGAATCTGGCTTGGCTAATTTCTGCTGCTCGGGAAATGTTGTCTACCGCGTTGGCATGTACAGCCGAGTACTGGTCAAAATGATCTCGAATAGCATTCTGTATTGGAACAGGAGCTTCTGGCGGAATAGTGATGGCCAGGTCATGAGGCGAAAGTGGCTGCGCCATCGAGTCGAGATAAAATGGTGAATAACCAGTAGATGCAGAAACTGTGTTGTTAATTGCAAACTCCACCAGAGGCAACTTGTTTTCCCACGAATTGGCTGAAGTATCATTGCAACACCTGTGGATGAAAAGTACTATCTAATCAGTTTATAAACCAGAGGATGGTGAACCATGAATCAACAAATTGAAAATTACCTGAGGATATCCTCAAGGAAGGCATGGCTCCTCTCGTTGCTTGCATTCGACTGTGGATGGTGTGAAGACGTCATAGACAATCTCGTACCAGTAGATTTCCACAGTGTTTGCCAGAATGTAGAGGTGAATCTGGGGTCTCGGTTTCTGCTGCTCGGGAAATGTTGTCTACCGCGTTGGCATGTACAGCCGAGTACTGGTCAAAATGATCTCGAATAGCATTCTGTATTGGAACAGGAGCTTCTGGCGGAATAGTGATTGCCAGGTCATGAGGCGAAAGTGGCTGCGCCATCGAATCGAGATAAAATGGTGAATAACCAGTAGATGCAGAAACTGTGTTGTTAATTGCAAACTCCACCAGAGGCAACTTGTTTTCCCACGAATTGGCTGAAGTATCATTGCAACAACACCTGTGGATGAAAAGTACTATCTAATCAGTTTATAAACCAGAGGATGGTGAACCATGAATCAACAAATTGAAAATTACCTGAGGATATCCTCAATGAAGGCATGGCTTCTCTCATTGCTTGCGTTCGACTGTGGATGGTGTGAAAACGTCATAGACAATCTCGTACCAGTAGATTTCCACAGTGTTTGCCAGAATGTAGAGGTGAATCTGGGGTCTCGGTTTCTGCTGCTCGGGAAATGTTGTCTGCCGCGTTGGCATGTACAGCTGAGTACTGGTCAAAATGATCTCGAATAGCATTCTGTATTGGAACAGGAGCTTCTGGCGGAATAGTGATTGCCAGGTCATGAGGCGAAAGTGGCTGCGCCATCGAGTCGAGATAAAATGGTGAATAACCAGTAGATGCAGAAACTGTGTTGTTAATTGCAAACTCCACCAGAGGCAACTTGTCCTCCCACGAATTGGCTGAAGTATCATTGCAACAACACCTGTGGATGAAAAGTACTATCTAATCAGTTTATAAACCAGAGGATGGTGAACCATGAATCAACAAATTGAAAATTACCTGAGGATATCCTCAATGAAGGCATGGCTTCTCTCATTGCTTGCATTCGACTGTGGATGGTGTGAAGACGTCATAGACAATCTCGTACCAGTAGATTTCCACAGTGTTTGCCAGAATGTAGAGGTGAATCTGGGGTCTCGGTCTGAGATGATGTTCCTCGGAAGACCATGGAGCTTGAAGATATGCTGCATATATATCGAAGCAGTATGCTGAGCAGTCCAGGTCATGCTGAAGGGAATGAGATGACAGCGATGAGAGAATTGGCACATTACCACAAATGTACTGTCGTGCCCATTAGTGGTGATAGGCAGGTCAGTAATCCAGTCAAGAGATACATCAAGCCATTTTGTCTTAGGCACACAATATCGTATATGTGACTGACCGTAGGGTTTGTGTCTCCTCGTTTTCTGGCGTTGACACACGGGGCACTCCCGAATGTACTGGATGTCTGCCGTCGTCATTCCTGGCCAATAATATCGGCTACGCAATAGATGGCAATAGAAGCATGCGATTTTTGCCTACATGACCAGAAATAGTGGCTGAGTGGCACTCATGAAGGAGAATGTGGCGAAGCTGTGTGATCTCACCGTCATCTGTAGGGACCTTGGCAGTAGGTGGAATGTACAGCTGTCTGCCATATATGGTCTTGCGATAGATCAACCCCTGAATGAGCTCGAAGCTGCTGACTGACTGTGATGAAGTCGATGATGTCAGCTTAGCCAATATAGTCTGTGCAAATGTATCACGATCATACTGGGATATAATGATGTCGTGAAGCTGATGAGCTGATGAAGAAGATATAAGAGCAATGAATGTAGGATCTGTAGATGGTATGTCAATGACTGGAACATCGCTGATGTCTATATGTTGCAGACAATCAGTGAGTTCAAAGAGTGCAGAAATACGAGTGAGTGCATCTGCAACCTTGTTCTTTTCGCCAGAAATGTGCTCTATTCGGAAGTTGTACTCGGAGATCTCATCCAACCACCTCGCCTGTTTGGGGCTTAGTGTGGATTTGGACTGGAAATAAACCAGTGGCTGATGATCTGAGCGTACAATAGTCTCAGGAGCTCCCAGCAAGATGTGGCGAAAGAATCGGAAGCCCTCCACAATGGCAAATAGCTCGATCTCAGGAATATGCCAACGTCTCTGTGTATCGGAGAGAGTGACGCTGTGATAGCCACATGGCTTCATGCCTTTTCCTTGGTCCTGTAGTACTACTTGACCAACGTGTGTGCCTGATCCATCGACCTCCATAATAGATGGCAGTTTCTGATCTGGAAGTTGTAGTACTGGAGCATTGCAGATGACACTTTTGAGGTTATAAAATGCCTTCTGCTGCTCAGATTCCCAGACAAACTCTGCATTATCTTTAAGGAGACGATTGAGCGGCTCGGCAATCTTGGAGAACTTTGGTATGAATCTCCTAAATTGGCCGACCTTGCCCAAGAATGACCGAAGGGATGACTTGCCAGCTTTAGCCATACGGCGTAGAGGCTGCTTTCCAACGGTAGGACCATAAGACACTGGAGGCTGTATTGCCATGACTGCTCGGATTCGGTCAAATTCGATGATGGATAGGCCTGCTTCAGAGATGTGATGTCCGATAAAATCTATGGATCTGACGAATAACTCCACCTTGGAAGGCCTGATGAAGAACGGGTGATCTCTGCAACGCTGGAGGAACTGTCGAACATGCTTCACGTGGCTGTCAAAGTCCGGACTGTACACAATAGTGTCATCCATGAAAATGACAAGGAACCGATCGATGAAGTCGAAGAATGCCCGATTTCCTACACGTAGAGCTGTTGCAGGAGCATTGGTCAATCCGAAAGGCATAACTGTCCACTCATAGGAACCGTATCTGGCGCGAATCGCTGTTTTGTGAATGTCATCTGGATGTATAGGGATCTGATGGAAAAACTGATTGAAGTCGAATCTGCTAAACCATCGTGCACCTTTCAGCTGTTCAAGAAGGGTGTCGTGAGGTGGCAATGGATACGTGTCCTTAATTGTGATGTTATTAAGGGCTCGATAATCACAGCACATCCTCCACTTCCCACCTGGCTTAGGAGCGAAAATGATAGGACATCCATATGGAGATGATGACGGACGAAGGATACCCAATTCGACATACTTGATGATCTGTCGTTTGAGCTCTTCCATCATGGGCACTGGTATGGTACGAATTGGCTGCGATGGCGGCTTGTGCCCAGGTTCAATGTTGATTCGATGATAACCACCTTCAAACCGTTCTGGCCTATGACCAGCTGGAAGATCCTCCTGGAATATGTCTGAAAAGTCTTCCCCCATCTGATCACGTGCTGCTGTGACCTCTGGGTCTTCCATAGTGGTGTCTGAGTCTGCTGCTGCGAAGACCAGTTCACCATCGACCTCTGAGAGAAAGAAGAGATAAGCTGCGGCTTCTTCAGCCGAATCACTGGATCGAATACGACGTAGGTGCTTTCTCATGGTGGTGGCACTGACCAATTCCATTTCAGGAAGGTCATCCGAGCCTGGAGTCTGTTCAACTCTGGATAGTACTGTGCGAACACTGGAGCCTGATGAGTGCTTCCTAGTGATCGTCAGATTTTTGGACTGGAAGTCAATGTGTGGATTTCTCCTCTCCAACCAATCTTGACCCAGGATGACAGTGAATGGTTTCATGTCAATGATGTAGAAATCCTCTGTGTCCTTATACTTACCCAGCGTGAATGTGGCATTGGGAAGATAGGATGTGCAGGGTAGTTGGCTTCCTCCAGCCAATCCCACTGAGAATGATGAGGAATCTGTGGGTGCAATACCAAGCTGAGCAGCGAACTGTCTGTCGATGAAAGACGATGTAGCTCCTGGATCTACCAATATGTGAGTACTCTGTCCATATACTTTCCCTTTGTACAACAACAGCTTCTTCTGTGATTTCAGCTGTGCTGTCTGAGACTGCATCTGTGCGATGTGCTCTGAGGGAGTGTCCATCTGCTGAAACTGTAATGTCAGACTGGAAAGGACTTCTTCTGAGATACTCTCAACCCGGCCACTTGCTTCAGTGGCATCTTCAGGCTGATTTACCTTGGGGGTGCTCTCATCACTGGTACCTGTGCAGTACCCTGAGAGTTTCCCTGAGGAGCTGGAGCTGAAGCTGGAATTGGAGCTGGAGCTGCAATTGCTGCATTGATGCTGTGCTGACTCTTTAGCTCCTTAACCAGGGTGTTGATCGTGTTGACGAGTTTGCCAGACTCATTCTTAGCACCCTGATTCTGTTGCTGCTGTCTCCTGAAAGGATTCTGAGCAGGAGGCTTGCCTTGTATGGCTTTTCCATCTGGGGTCCTGGTGGAGAAACAATCCTTTGTGGCGTGATTGGCACGACCACAACGTTGGCAAGGCTGAGGAGGATTTGGTGCTGCTCCTTTTCCTTTCCCTTTACCTTTGCCTTTTCCACCTTTCCCTTTGCTCCGATTCTGATTGGCATTTGGATTTTGATTGCCATTCTGATTCTGATTCCAGTTCCTATTGGATCTGTCATATGGCTTTCTGCCACGCCCTTTGTCCTTCTCCTTTCTGACTGGGCCTCCTGATGACTGCTCCTTTTGCCCCCGATAATGTAGGGTCTCTGACTGCTTCGAATGAACAACGTAATTCAAGTCGAGCAGGATCTGTGTGGTTTGTGACCACGACAGATTATTCCTTTCGTCTTCTGTAAGGAATCTGAGATGGAACTGTTTTCGGAGATCAGAATCCATACTGCTGACAAATCTGTCCTTTATCAACACATCATCCAGATCAACTGCTGCTAATGCAGCCAGTGACGTGAACGTGCGTAGATAGTCTGAGAAAGTCTGGTTCCCTTGATTCAGCGCCATTAGGTGTTTTTTAGCCACTGATCTTTTATGGGGGTTGCCAAACTGACTGGGGAAAATCCTTCTGACCTTCTCATATGTGGCATCTGGTTGTTTTGCCACGACCTGGAAATAATGTCGGTCGTTGTTTTGTATGAGTGTCAGGAATACTGTGATCAGGTCCTTGTCTGGAACTCCTGGATAAGTGAACTGGAAATATCTATCCACTGTGTCCAACCATACCTCTGCATCGTGTCCTGCCTTAAATTCCTTAGGTGGTGTCATTTTCACCTTTGGAACTAAAGTGGATGGAGCTGGTGCTGGTATAGGATCATCATTAGGATCTGTGAAAACTGTTGGAGCATGTTCCTCTGTATACTCCTCGTCTGGTTCCTGTGGTTCATTTTCAGGATCTCTATATCTGCTCATGTCGGGCCTCATGCGACTGATATTATCGAAGTACCCTATTTGGTCGAATCTGGTCTGGGTATTATCATAACCAGTGAGCCACTTGGGTATCTTGAACGGACTGTAGGCATCGTAGGAACCTAAGATGTCAAAGAACCATGTTGACGGATCTGCATTGATAGCTGGTATGTCTGATTCGTCTGCCATCTAAAAAACAAAACACAACACCAAAAATACCTCAATTGTCTGAGTGTGTGTGTGTGTGTGTGTGTGTGTATATATATGGTATATATATATCTATGTTTTGTACATGTAGTATATTTGTACATTATAATGAGGTTATGTATGTATATATATATATCCACATTCTTCCCCCCTCAAGGAAGTGTGAATACACATAGGCAGTTGTCAGTTGCCTTTATACCTCATGATTAGCATGCAGTCCTTATAGGAAGCAGCGTATACAGTTTTAGGGTTGCAGCCCTACAGTTCTTGGGTTGTCGCCCTACAGTTTTTAAGTTGTTGCCCTACAGTTTTTGGGTTGATGTCCTACAGTTCTTGGGTTGTAGCCCGAAATATTGTCATGGCTGTGCTGATTTCAGCATGGCATATATGCCAAACACGAAGTGCTTCCTATTATATAGGTGGCATTTAGGGTATGTAACGTTACAGTGACCCTTATCTCCCACAGTGATATTAGGGTGTTACTTGCCATCAGTAACCCTAAAATATGTTAAATTAAAGCAGTATGAACATTTTGCAAAGATATTTAAGCAAAACTGCATTTAATTTTTCACTGTGTATCACGTGGTTATTAGGAGGTATGTTACACCCCTGTAAATGTACACGTGAATATATGTAATATTAGGGCGTTACAGGTGCTGTACTATTTTGAGCATAATTTTCAATAGCTAATAAAATAGAGTAACGAAAAAAATGATGACCATAACATCATTTTCAAATCTAACGTGTGAGTTTTTCACGCATTTTAGTACAGCAACTTTGTATACCCCTAGATGTTACACACCTGATGTTTAGGGTGTTACACGAGATATGACCAGGCTCATTGTGTTTTTCAGATACCTTAATAGGTATAAAATCATAATTCGAAATAAAATGGGGTCGGAATTTCAGTTTTGAAATTTATCGCCAACGACTTTTACCCATTTTCCACCTTTTTTGACCATTAAATATTTACCTCAGTAATATATCTCGGTGTGTGTGGAAGTTGCAAGTTGCAGAACTAATGCAACTTATCTCACTTTTGCACATGATATTTTTCATGGCAATATAGTGAATATTTCTGATGGTCAAAATCTATGGTTGAGCATATATATGGGTTTTGCTGATTTGAAACCCATGGAAGTTGGTCCACTTCCCAATGATTTATTAGGTGTATCAACTGTAAGCGGGTTAACCACTTAAGTGATAACTTATCAGAACCTATGATATATTTGGGCATATGGCTGTGCACTGAGAGCATATCAAAGTGATATCTCTAGATTTCAAATATATCAGGACATAGCTTGATAATAATCTAAGCAGTTCCACACAACACAATGTGTGTGTGTGTGTCCTCAACAACCGCTGTCAGTTCAATATGTAGGTACTGATCTGAGAATGTACATGCTTACAGTAATCACCCACCTGTAAGAAAACAGAGAAATCCAGGTCAGTCAGCTTTTCTCATCGAGTTAAGGTGCCCCCCTTGACGTCGGCGTCGGCGTCGCAGAGAACGCTATGGATAGTGGACCGCGATCTCGTGAGCCAGCCAGCGAATTCCATAACCATCCACGTGGACACCTTCCCTAGCCAGCCCGTTCTCTTAAGGTGTTCATTTTCCGAGAAAATGGACTCTGAGAGCCGTGCGCAGCTTAAAGAATTAAAGCAAGATTTTGATGACGATATTATATCTGAAACAGACTATCAGGAACTTAAACCTTTAATAAGACAAGTTTTGTGCAAAAAATCATGAAAACCCATCAAATATACCATATTTGTCAATTTCCCGGCAAAGTTTTCTTAGTTTAAGAAATGCCTCTCCAGCTAGGCAGCCAGCGGTCATTTTCCTTATTTCAGGCCATCTCATAAGTCGGAAAATCCAGTCAGCTTTTCTCATCGAGTTGGGTACCCCCCCCCGAAACGCTGGCTATTTCCTTAACGTCGAGTTTCCTTAAATGTGAGTGATTACTGTATTGTGCTGATCATTTCTGAATCAATTGTCACAATGCAGTGTGGTTGTTGTTCTTGCTCCAGCGATGATATGTGAGACGTGTGGACAATGCTCAGCAGTGACCAGCTGCTTTCTGAGCATTGTATGATGCCTTCGGGTCTGGAGATTTCTCCATCCAGCCCTACAGCATGTTGGTTGATTCTGTCCCCATCTATCGCCATCATTTGACATCCAGCTGCTATCGTGATCAAGCTGGATGGTACTCTGTATCATGTGTTGATATGATTATTGATCATTGCACTTTCGAGTCAGTGCATTGTCAACTTTACATAGCAGTGTCAGTGATTATTTATTACATTTGTGAATCAGTGTAAGGTCATATATTTAATGATACATAAGCGATGCATACGTGTAGTGACTTGTTTAAGCAGTGACTTATGTTCATGTACTTGCTGATTGAGTACATGTGAGTGTGTGTGGAATTGTTCACTATACACACTTGTATACAGGTGATTACTGGTATTACACTATACCAAGATGATTTATCATGTAGGATGATCTGTATACCAAGTACTGAATAAATCTAACATGATATATATCAGCTTAGTGGTGATTGTAATCCTGCATATTCTCATCTTACAGTGATGAGTTGCTTGGTTTATTTCACATATAGTTCCGGTGAGCATTCCATTCAGTGATCCACCATAGTAGAACGAACATACTCATCCCAAATCCTTCGTCAGAGTATGTCGAGCTAATTATGGTGTTAAGACCACCTTCAGGCACCTTACACTACATGGGTTCCAATATAGCTTACATGCACAGCAGTATGCTTTGTGCAATGTATGATGCATTGTGATGTGATGCCATATGTCCCAGTTGCTATCGTGATCAAACTGGTTTGTACATTACAGCTGTTATCGTGATCAAGCTGTATGAATACAGTAATCACTCACCGTTAAGGAAACTCGACGTTAAGGAAACAGCCAGCGTTTTTCCAAACTCCGTCATATTTAATACATCACCCCCATATTTAATAACTCTATGTAAAAATACGCTGGCGTGAATTTCCTGTTTTCTTAAAGGTGAGTGATTACTGTAATGCATGCACATGTCACAGTGATGCAGTTGCTCTGTATAATAATGTACATGTGATGTAATGTACATCTGCTGCATGCACCCAGTATATACTCAATGATGGTGTATACTGCAAGTATATGTGTGTGTATGTCGTGCTGAGCTCGGTAGATTCGTCTGTCGTGCTGCGAGGAGAGGCAGAAGGTGGTGATGTACAACTTCTGTGTTCTCCCTTGAATTTTGTGGGGAGCACTTAGGTGCCCGCATGTTTCCTTTTTTTTGACATGGGGTGTCCATGCTGTGTGGTGTGACTGCATTCATGACATAACCATGGACCAACAGGTCCCATCCATCGACCGGGAGCCACTGGGGGGCATGCCAGCAGGGTCCGCTTACTCCGTTACCCAGAGACCAACAATTGTTGGGCGATGATCGGTCACATCGTATCATCCTTCCATGCTGCCTTGCATCTGGGTTGGGAATATGTATGAGTTTGTGGTATCTTGTCACGGCCCCGCCCTGCTCTTGATTTGCTTTTCACATCCACTGGAATGATGATGGGCTGGCTTTTGTTGGCCGATTTCATGCCGTTCAGTGTATGTGGTGCTGCAAGCATTATAATCTCCACACACTCAATAATGCACAATATGATGTTGCTGCAGAGTATTCAATTATCTGTCATGTTGAGCGTATATGTGTGTGCAAGCTACTCACACCGCATGTATGCAGTACACACTCATGATTGCAGGTGTGTATACGAATCTGACAGTGAATGAATTATAATAACTCGGCAAGCATCAGAGATTTGTACGGCATGCTGCAATATACTGTCATCGTGCGTCATCATTCATGATAATCCCAGTAAGTATACACATATTCTGTCAAGATATCATGACGCGCGCAGATGATGCATCAGTGATTATTGCAACTATTGACGGTATTTTGATGACATTTTGCAAACTGATATCGTCATCAACAAACTGCAAAGAAATCGTCGTGTACAGTAAGCGATTTATTGCGATCATCGAAATCGCGATGGTGCGCGCTGCTGATAATGAGCACATCTTGTCGCATATGAACAGCACATGATACAAGTGCTATTTTTCGCGCGGATCATGATTCCGATGATGATTTTTGTGTCCGCGTCTCATATTGCGAATTTCGTACAACTGCGAATCGTATCTGCGCGTATATGTGATCGCTGCGCATATATATGCGGCATGCACACCTTCTCGCGCTGTATAGGTGACGATCAGCTGCGATGTACGATCTGCGACTGCGAATATGACGATATATCCTCGCGCACAATATTCGCTTATGCAGCGGTCAATATGCAGATATATCAGTATGTATGCGATTGCGACGCCTGTTATTATTCGCGCTCCGCAACCTGCGCACACAATATTTGATATCTACTGCTGCACTCACACTAGATTGTCCTCGTTCTCGCCTTGACGAGCAGAATACCAACTGATAAGGTCTCGCTAGCAAGCTGCGAGATATGATATGATAAGATAGCACGGATGTTATTGAACAGTAACAACGCGTGCAACGTAAGAGCGGGTGATGAGTGCAGTGCTTCGTCCGAAGTTACTGCTGTAGCCCAACGCTACCTCATCTATACCGAATGCCCTGCATCTCATAGATGCCACCGCTATCGGGTTGTGAACCCAAGGCATTGGTTGAACAATTAGTATCGGCTGAACGAATAAGCCATATGATACTCACATGCTTGTTCAGAACATGCTTGAAGCGAAGATGAGTTTTCTCCGAACCATTCGGTACTTCAAGACACCATCTTGCTTTGCCATCTCGAGTCCGACATACTGGTCTCTCGATGACATGTGTCACTCAAGTCTCACCTTGAGTAATGACAGATGATATGACTGCACATGTCATAGTCGATCGTACTGACGACTGTCTGTCATTATAATATATGACATGACTCGACATGACATGACTCGACATGACATGACATGACATGACATGACATGGTATGACATGTCTGACACGTATGACACGTATGACATGTATGACACATGTGTAATCGGTCATAACCCTGACAATCGCAGAGTATATTGCTTACCGTGGCGGGCCGGCCCGGGGCCGTAGCTCACCACTCCGGGCCGCATGCGGGCCGATGGAATATATGGATGCGGGCCGTGACGTTTGATATAAAAATACCAAAATTTATGCAAAATTATGCGATTTTTACAATATCACCATACTTAAAATTAAATTTTCGGGCAATTTTAGAGACTGGCCGTATTGGCCGAAAGCGGGCCAGTGGATTTGCTGATTGCGGGCCGAAAAGAAAAAAAAAAAAGCAATACACACTGATCGATCGATTACGCTACATAGAAAACTCTAGCAATTAGTATTCATCGATATTTCGGGTAGTTTCATCCCTATCGATCGGTTAGATGAATTCAAAATATCGGTATCGTTCGATGAATTATGACCAGGTATCGGTTTCTCATCGATAATTTCGGTGGGACCGATCGATTGCTTCGCGCCGAAAAATGTATGAACGTCCTGTGACTTTCCCATTTCACGACCTTTCGATGTTTCGGATATCAACCGATTAATATTTTTGACGGAGACCCTGACTTTCGTCCCCACTGTATGGGTGGGGGGGTCTGGTTCCTCCTAGTTTCACCCCTTGCTCTGAGTAGCCCTGTCGCCCTGTCACCTGCTTTCGCTCCGACCGACCGTCCGTTCCGCACAGCTTAGATAAAACACCAATTATTTTATCTAAGCCAGTTTTAGTTCGACCGGATCACTGCGTTTCTTCCCTGTGCTGGAGTGACTTATATATATATATATATATATACGTCCTCCATCAATTTTACATTGCGATTGGTCGATGATGGCCTAAAATTCAGAAACTGCATTTTAAGGGGAGTTCAAGGGACTTCAAGGGACCTTTAAGAGGTAAAATTTTCACAAAACATTCATAATCGACTATAGTTTATAGTTGAGTTGCACGCCTGCGTGAGCCCCTCGCCTGACACCTCCGCGCATCACCAGATAGAGACATGGGCCGAAAACGAGGAGCAGGTCCGAGTGCCAAGCCGACGAAGAGAGGACGCAGTGTGAGTGGGCCAGTGAAGCTTCTTGCTCAAGGAAAAGGGCACATCAAGCGAACACAGAAAAGCCCGTTCGACAGCGCTGTTGATATGATTGTTGAAGAGCGCACGAGCTACGGCACACAACAGTATCGAATTAGCTGGTTTGTTAATGGGAACCCTCTCGGTGACGAGCACGACACCTTTGAGCCCGTGGATAATTTGCCCGGGTGTGAGGAGCTTATCTCCCAGTTTCATGCAGCAAAATCCGTTCGCCTCGAGAAGGAAGAAGCCGCGCGGCAAGCCGCCGTTACTGAAACTGTTGAGGAAGAGCAAGAGCTTGATGGGAACGGTGCGTCGTGTGTGCCATCTTTATTTCATCTCAATGTATCTTTCGTTTCAGGCCTTATTTCCACTGCACCGGCCCACTGCACGCATATTTTGTCGGTCAGCGAACGAAAAGTAAGTTCCATAGTTTCGCGCATACGTACTTTATGCTGAAATTGAATAGTTCGTTTTGCCTTCGATACTTTCGGTTTGCAGGCGTGGTACTTGTCGATGCCAAGCACGGAAAACGTATAGCGTGGGTTTGGGATCACTTCTGGGAGCACAAAGATGACGACGGTAACATGGACGGCTGCATCTGCAAGTTGTGTGGCCCCACCTCCGAACCGCTGGCATGGTGCAACAACACCAGCAACCTTCGCAGCCATATGTCTTGCTGCCACAAAACTGTATTCGCGGAGAACGAGGGCCCACAGGACCCGGCAATCAATGTGGCAGCGGAAGCAGCAACATGGTTGGGAGCCGCGAAGGCTCCTGAGCTCCCTGGGCACAAGCGCGATGCCATCCATCGCAGGGTACGTAACTCCTTCCTTTGCCTTCGAGTGAGTGCCATGATGTTTCCTGCCTGAAGATGACCGGATAACGCATAGTTTGCGCCTGCCGTGACTGAAAACACCGTTTGCGGTGTGTCAGTTTTTTCTGACGTGACCAAATTTTAAGGTTGGCACTTCCATTTACATAAGAGCTTCGTTTGAGTGCTACACGCAGGTAGTGTGATGGACGTTATTCTGAATATGCAATTTCGGTGGGATCACTGCGTGTGCAGGTGGCTTTGTGGATCGCTCGACGCAAACGGCCTCAAAGTATATGTGAGACTGACACCGAACTGCGAGACATCTTCGACTTCGTCTTGAATGGGTCTTATACCCTACCCACGCACAAGCTCGTTCAGCAGAACATTTTGAAGCTTTCCACGGAGGGACGGGCGAAGTTCAAAGCCCTCCAAGCAGAATTGAAGGCTGACGGTGTGCTGCCATCAATAAGTGGTTACATCTGGTCCGAAAACGGCATTGCTCTATTCGGCATTCTCGCCTATTGGATCGACGGTGATGGACGTTACTTCGAACGCCTTGTGGGAACAATCCCATTCTCAGAGGTAAGATGACCGGATAACGCATAGTCTGCGCCTGCCTTGACTGAAAACACCGTTTGCCGTGTGTTAGTTTTTTCTGATGTGACCAAATTTTAAGGTTGGCACTTCCATTTACATAAGAGCTTCGTTTGAGTGCTACAGGTAGTGTATGCTGCACACGCATGACGAACCCCATGGCATCTTGGAATAGGCAGTACGCGACTCGATGACCGGGTGTGATAAATTTGGTTGCTCTGTATGTAGGTGAGGCACACCGGTGCAGAGATTTTGTTGGCCACCAAAAAGGTGTTAGCCGATATGCTCATTGGTGAATATGTGGTGGACACGAAGGACGAAGGCAAGATAGTGAACACGGTGTCACGGTAGTGGACACGGTGACCGACAATGTTCACTGCACTGTCTCGGATAACGCGAGCAACATCGTCAGCGGCTGGCAGCCCTTTGATGGCAACGAGTGCAACTGCCACACGTTGGCACTCATTGTGTTGTTGTACTTGCGGTCGCCAGGGATAGCCCCCACTTTCAAAAAACTACGGGGGATGACCACTCATTTTAATCATTCCGTCATCGGTGCTAAGCTGTTGAATGAGTGCCAGAGGAAGGAGGGCCTATCTATGACCCATCCTCCTCAGGATAACGACACCCGCAGTGGTTGGGGCGGTGCCTACAAGCAGTGTTCGTGGCATGCAGAACAACGGGTGCGTGTTATCTCCTTGATGTCCGTCAATTTCACTTTGCCTTCGATATGAACGAGCATTTGGACTGCGTATGCATATGATGCTGATGTGTTTAAAGTGCGCTCGATAGCAGCGAGTCTGATAGACGGGGATTGTATGCAGACTGCTATCGAGCGCTATGACATCGAGAGTCCTAGGAAGGCTGGGAGGAACCCTGATGGAAGTGTGTACAAGGACTACAGCATGACCTCGGACGATTGGGAAATAGTGCAGGAGTCCGTCCCGTTGTTGTTACTCTTTTACAATGCAGTCCAGACCACCCAAGAGACCCTCAAGCCGACGGTGTCCTTGATCCTGCCCCTCATTGGAGCTTTGGCGGAGTGCCTCGATCCTTCTAAACCGTTGATGATTGGGAACATGGAGATCACCGATCTCCCAGAGGCTGTGAAAACAGGTCGACAAGTAGTGTACGATGACCTTCAGCGACGGTACTTCGAAAACCTAATGGAGTGCAAGCTAGAAGACTGGGTCGTGGCCACCGTCCTCGATCCTGTCTGTTTACTGCGTTCATTACTGCTGCCATTGCGAAGTATGAATGGTGCACTATTTGTATCTATTCGATAGTTAGAAATGTTTATTCTTAAGTATTAGGATCAATCGATGCAACCTTTGAAACTATCACAATCGATCGATGCATAGTCGACCTCTATTATAGTCATACGATATAAAATTGCATGGTATCCCTACCGATCGATTCCAAAAAAATCGAACTATCAGTTGCTATCGATTTTTCAAAAATCAACCGATACCGAGCCCTGCCACACACTCACAAGTGACGGGTAGGGAGCCAACTAGTCTGGAGCTACACAAGATCGGGTATGGATGCAACACCAAAATAATAATTACTGTTAACAAATAACAGGGGCCACAAGCTCATGCCTGCGGCCGGCCCACTTGGGGATTCAGGAACATGCTAATTGCCTAGGCATCTAGTGACTGAGAGTCTAGTCTCGGTATCCGCCTCCAGAATGTATCTTTGAGCACTGGTTGCCGTACAGTATGCCATGCACCGTGTTGCTGGAACAAGCGGAAGTCCACCTGCTTGGCTGCAGTAGTAGCACCGCCGGATCTCAAGGACTGGGTGCCCCACCGAGTCTGCACATCTGCTGCAGACAGGCCAGTGGTCCGCTGTAGAAATTTATGGACCACTGCACGGCACTGTGGATACCCCGTATGGCGGCCGTTGAGCGGGGTTGTATCAGGGTGGAACCTGGCCAGTCTGCCATCCCAGCCTTGGAACAGGTTGACCACCCCAGCGAAACCAGCACGGCTAATCAGAGTCTCACACAAGTACACGGGGCAAGAAGGGCGGTGCTGCCCCCTAGCAACATAGACCACATCTCCAAACCGGAACTGATCATTCTTCCTCTCAATCAGAAGCATCCCCATATGAGTCTCATAGAACTTAACCAGAGGGACCCACACAAACTTCATGTTCTTATAGCGCAAGAACCCCGTCCACATAGTGGAGACCATAGCCGCTGAAGGATAAAGCCTATTGCACACTGGGTGGGAAGGATGTCATGACCAGGTCGTGACATCGTGACCCGAAATCGCGACGTCACATCGTCAAGGCATGACGCAAGCGTCGTCGGTTTCGTTTCGCCGGCGATTTCTGGTGAAATCGTACCTGCTCGCTGAGCCGTCGCATTTCCCTATGCCGTCACAAAGTGGTCACATGCATAATTCAACGTTAGGAAGTTTTGAAAGTCACTAGAATTTAAGGGATGAATTCTAAGACAACGAAAAAAGTTGGTTTTTGAAAAAAAATATTTGTGAGAAATATGGGCCGAAAACCGCGGTTTTCGGGCTGTTTTCCGCATTTTAGGCCTATTTTGGCTCAAATAGCCTTGCGCCTACGGTTTAATGTCATGTTTGCGATGTTTTGAAGGTTGCCTTACCCCACCACAACATATCCAAGTGTCACACAAAAGTTATTTCTTGAACTTTTTTTTAATTTTTTGAGAAATATGGCCCGAAAACCGCTGTTTTCGGACTGATTTCTGCATTTTAGGCCTATTTTGACTCAAATAGCCTTGCGCCTACGGTTTAATGTCATGTTTGCGAAGTTTTGAAGGTTGCCTTACCCCACCACAACATATCCATGTGTCACACAAAAGTTGGTTCTTGAAATTGTTTTTAATTTTTTGAGAAATATGGCCCGAAAACCGCTGTTTTCGGGATGGTTTCTGCATTTTAGGCCTATTTTGGCTCAAATAGCCTTACGCCTACGGTTTAATGTCATGTTTGCGAAGTTTTGAAGGTTGCCTTACTCCACCACATCATATCTAAGTGTCACACACAAGTTGTTTCTTGAATTTGTTTTAATTTTTTGAGAAATATGGCCCGAAAACCGCTGTTTTCGGGCCGACGTTCTGCATTTTAGGCCTATTTTGGCTCAAATAGCCTTGCGCCTACGGTTTAATGTCATGTTTGCGAAGTTTTGAAGGTTGCCTTACCCCACCACAACATATCTAAGTGTCACACAAAAGTTTGTTCTTGAACCTTTTTAATTTTTTTGAGGAATATGGGCCGAAAACCGCTGTTTTCGGACTGATTTCAGTAATTTAGGCCTATTTTGGCTCAAATAGCCTTACGCCTACGGTTTAATGTCATGGTTGCGAAGTTTTGAAGGTTGCCTTACTCCACCACATCATATCTAAGTGTCACACACAAGTTGTTTCTTGAATTTGTTTTTAATTTTTTGAGAAATATGGCCCGAAAACCATGTTTGTTTTCAGGGCCGACGTTCACAGGCCTATTTTGGCTCAAATAGCCTTAGCCTACGGTTTAATGTCATGTTTGCGAAGCTTTGAAGGTTGCCTTACCCCACCACAACATATCCAAGTGTCACACAAAAGTTATTTCTTGAACTTTTTTTTAATTTTTTGAGAAATATGGCCCGAAAACCGCTGTTTTCGGACTGATTTCTGCATTTTAGGCCTATTTTGACTCAAATAGCCTTGCGCCTACGGTTTAATGTCATGTTTGCGAAGTTTTGAAGGTTGCCTTACCCCACCACAACATATCCATGTGTCACACAAAAGTTGGTTCTTGAAATTGTTTTTAATTTTTTGAGAAATATGGCCCGAAAACCGCCGTTTTCGGGATGGTTTCTGCATTTTAGGCCTATTTTGGCTCAAATAGCCTTACGCCTACGGTTTAATGTCATGTTTGCGAAGTTTTGAAGGTTGCCTTACTCCACCACATCATATCTAAGTGTCACACACAAGTTGTTTCTTGAATTTGTTTTAATTTTTTGAGAAATATGGCCCGAAAACCGCTGTTTTCGGGCCGACGTTCTGCATTTTAGGCCTATTTTGGCTCAAATAGCCTTGCGCCTACGGTTTAATGTCATGTTTGCGAAGTTTTGAAGGTTGCCTTACCCCACCACAACATATCTAAGTGTCACACAAAAGTTTGTTCTTGAACCTTTTTAATTTTTTTGAGGAATATGGGCCGAAAACCGCTGTTTTCGGACTGATTTCAGTAATTTAGGCCTATTTTGGCTCAAATAGCCTTACGCCTACGGTTTAATGTCATGGTTGCGAAGTTTTGAAGGTTGCCTTACTCCACCACATCATATCTAAGTGTCACACACAAGTTGTTTCTTGAATTTGTTTTAATTTTTTGAGAAATATGGCCCGAAAACCGTTGTTTTCGGGCCGACGTTCTGCATTTTAGGCCTATTTTGGCTCAAATAGCCTTGCGCCTACGGTTTAATGTCATGTTTGCGAAGTTTTGAAGGTTGCCTTACCCCACCACAACATATCCAAGTGTCACACAAAAGTTGGTTCTTGATTTATTTTTTATTTTTTGAGAAATATGGGCCGAAAACCCATTGTTTTCAATTTGATTTGATAATTTAGGCCACGGCTCAAATAGCCTTACCGCGCCTACGGTTTAATGTCATGGATTTGCCGAAGTTTTTGAAGGTTGCCTTACTCCACCACAACATATCCATGTGTCACGCACAAGTTGGTTCTTGAAAAGTTTTTATTTTTTGAGAAATATGGCCCGAAAACCGCTGTTTCGTCGGGATGTTTTCTGCATTTTAGGCCTATTTTGGCTCAAATAGCCTTACGCCTACGGTTTAATGTCATGGTTGCGAAGTTTTGAAGGTTGCCTTACCCCACCACAACATATCCAAGTGTCACACAAAAGTTGGTTGTTGAAAAGTTTTTATTTTTTGAGAAATATGGCCCGAAAACCGTTGTTTTCGGGATGTTTTCTGCATTTTAGGCCTATTTTGGCTCAAATAGCCTTACGCCTACGGTTGAATGTTATGTTTGCGAAGTTTTGAAGGTTGCCTTACCCCACCACAACATATCCAAATGTCACACAAAAGTTGGTTCTTGAAATTCTTTTATTTTTTGAGAAATATGGCCCGAAAACCGCTGTTTTTGGGCTGATTTCTGCATTTTAGGCCTATTTTGGCTCAAACGATAGCCTTACGCCTACGGTTTAATGTCATGTTTGCGAAGGTTTGAAGGTTGCCTTACCCCACCACAACATATCCAAGTGTCGCACAAAAGTTGGTTCTTGAATATTTTTTTATTTTTTGAGGAATATGGGCCGAAAACCGTTGTTTTCGGGTTGATTTCAGCATTTCAGGCCTATTTTGGCTCAAATAGCCTTACGCCTACGGTTTAATGTTATGTTTGCGAAGGTTTGAAGGTTGCCTTGCCCCACCACAACATATCCAAGTGTCACACAAAAGTTGGTTCTTGAATATTTTAAATTTTTTGAGGAATATGGGCCGAAAACCGTTGTTTTCAGGTTGATTTCAGCATTTTAGGCCTATTTTGGCTCAAATAGCCTTACGCCTACGGTTTAATGTTATGTTTGCAAAGGTTTGAAATGTTGCCTCACCCCACCACAACATATCCAAGTGTCGCACAAAAGTTGGTTCTTGAATTTATTTTTATTTTTTGAGCAATATGGCCCGAAAACCGTTGTTTTCGGGATGTTTTCTGCATTTTAGGCCTATTTTGGCTCAAATAGCCTTACGCCTGCGGTTTAATGTGGTAACAGCGGTTTTCGGCCCATATTCCTCAAAAAATTTTAAAAAATCAAGAACAAACTTTTGTGTGACACTTAGATATGTTGTGGTGTGGAAGCGCTTCCAAGATTCGATCTTGCCTCGACTTCTGTTGATAACGCATAACCCTCTGTAACTCGACACTCTGCGCTACACATCGATTGGTTGGGGCATGCCCGCAGCGCTGGGGCATGCCCGCTGCGCTGCGGGCAAGTACGTATGCCCCAACGCTTGAAAACAAAAAATAACTTTTTCGCGCCTGTCTGCCTATTAACTCTTGCTCGTGAAAATGCCTAGCGTTTCCCGTGACCCAGATGAGTCTGCCGAAAGGTATATCGCAAAAGTCTTAAACCGCATCCGTGACGGCGTAGATGCCGACGGCTGCTGGCTTGTGGACCACTGCGTGGACTGTAAGTTCGACCCCATCTCAAGGAGAAAGAAAAGCCTGCACTGTCGCAAAAAACATGAAGGGCCCAACTGGTACACCTGCGCCTTCCCCGCTAACGGTCGTTGCTTGGTGGAGTACTGCGTGGATAAGACCCAGCATCTTGCCTGGTACGCTTCCTAACCCTTCTCCGATAATCTTCCTGCACACAGCATGCACGCTTATCGCGCGTTTTTTTATGGCAGGATCAAGTCGCGCGATGAAGACACCGGGCTCTGCACCGTTCAGGACGCCACCCCCCCATACGCGTTCCATGAACGCGTTACTCTGGAGTGCCATTTCTCCCAGGGGAAGGGCACCTTCCTCGTTCACTGCGGCAGCAGATTGGACGAGGAAGGCTTCAAGCGCATCGAGGAGGTTACTGGGTTTTCCCTCCTTCCCAAGGTGGTGCACCCAGCCGCTGGTAAGCTTCTTTCACCAACGCGTGACCCTTACCTTATCTTTTCCCCCGAACTTTATTTATTTAGAGATTCCCCTCTTGTCTTCTGCAGTTGCAGGCCCTCCTCCTCGGGATGCTGGCGCATCCGCAGTGCCAGCCTCCACCAAACGTTCGCGTGATGAAGGTTCGCCCTTTTCTCCTCATGTCTCATACCTGACGTATGCCCGGCCAATGTCGCAGTGTAAAATTAAGCGTGCGTGGGACCAAACCTGCTGAATATATCAGCTGGACTGTATATTCGGTGAGTCGGATAATCAAAATAGATCCAAGGTGAGAATGATCAGTCTTTCCGTTATATGTTCGGGGTCTAGTAGGGTTCCGGGACCGGTGACAGTCATGCACCCTAACTATAGGAATGACAGTCGGGGCGTCACTTCCAGCAATCTTTGTGCACCATGGGTATTGCCAAAAAAGAGCACTTAGAAGATAGTAAACACGTATTGTTACTTTATGATATGTGAGAATTTTGAATAACATAGGAAGTGACACTTCGTAAATGATGACATGTTATCATTTCGTAACCGATATAATTTCGGGTTTCTTGTTGTGCAAGATTTGCCAAATTGGTATGCAAAGTGTAGGTGCTACCAATAGTAATTTGATTGGAATTAAGCTTTGATATTAATATTAGAATTTTATTCATGTTTAGCCGGAAATGAGCTTATTATTATTTTTTCACCCATCAAAATTCCATACGCAATACATATTGATGATGCCGTCTTCGACATATGTTTTAATATCTAGGCCAAAAGGAATAATGCCCGCCAAAGGTGCCGAGGGATTCCAGGGAATATTCCCTTATAATTTTATGGAATATGCTGAAATAAAGAGGGAACATTGCCAAAACATTTCGGCGCCTGCGGCGGGCAATTTTTATTACTCGCTTCGCTCGTACCTAGCATTCACTTGACTGCCGCAAACTTTGCCAAGAATTCCAAGTTTCCGACTAGGCCGTCCGCGCCCGAGGCCGCCTTCCCCACATCCGTCTGCGCCCGAAGCCTGGTAAATCTCCACAACCACGGGAGCGAAAGCGAAACCAGTGAAACATTAGCAAGGTCAGCGGCCATAGGGTGCCGCACCTTGAGCTCAAAACGTAAAACGCTGGGTCCAACCTGTTATATGTTATACAGGCTCAGCTTCCTCGTCGGCTCCGTAGGCGTCCAGTCGGAGGCCTTGTTATCCCGCACCAAACGCGTCGTTCCCTAGCCAAAACCGGCTGCGGGTCAACGTTTGCGGGATAACGTAGCGCCGCATGCTCCTCCTGGTGCGACTGCCGCAACGCCACAGGTCGTACGTACGCAGCCCTTGATGATGTCCACCAGAGCACGTCGTCCATCTCGGTCGGAGGATGCGTCCGTGCCAGTCAGCCAGACATGCGCGTTGCTGTGCTTCTCGATGATCAGAGCCAGCACGTCGTACGGCAGCCCATTAACCCGTCCCACCACTAGACGACCAGAGCCAGTAGGCCGTCCAGGTCAAAGGATCCAAGCTCCAGCCCAGCAAACCGAGACACCGTACGCAGCTGCACCACCAAGTCGGAGAGGTGGCTCGCGTCGTCCGTACCGCGGAAATGATGTTTCTTGTCACCAAGGATATCCTCGCGGATACCCTTGGCCCAAGCTCGATGCAGCCTCGCCTTGTAGATGTCGTCCACCAGTTTGCACTGCTCCCGCAAATATTTCCTGGTCGCGACGTCCCCGTCCGCATTCGAGGTACAGTAATACTGCATATTTAAGAGAACAGGGATATGCGGTCAGCCAGCCTCATCGGAAAAAAGTGAACCCCCCCCCGCCCCCCAACACGCCAGCGGCGCTTAACGAAGCGCGATCCAATAAGGTCAGCGATAGCCAGGTTTGTTCCTTATTTGCGACCATACCATATTTAATACATGGTTTAACATGGTTTCCCAACCATATTTCCTCATCTAGCCAGCTCCCGTTCTCTTATTTGGACCCATTCTCTTAACGATTTGAAAAGGCTCAGGGTCATCGTAAAAAACGCGACCCCCCCAAACGCTGGCTGGTCTCTTATCGTCGATTCTCTTAAAAGTGAGGTATTACTGTAGGGTTGGGGTTTGGAGCAGTCGGAGTACGCGCCGTCGGGCTGATGGTCCGAACTGCATCAAGCAGCCTCCGCGAGGCATCAATGTCGCTGTCCCTCGTGAGGGACTTCTTCGCTCTCGTAAGTACACCCATCTCTTGAAAAACCAGAGGGAAGGTGGTACGCACGCGCGCGTTTAGGTGTTGTTGCGGAAAAAGTAGCAAAAAGCGGCAGCGGAAAGAGCGGAGCGACCATGCAAACAAGGGGTGTGGGATACGTATTGTTCTGCCAATATATCGGGTGTCACTAAGAAAATGCTCATACAAGTGTAAGATAGATTCAAAGGTAAAACGAATATAATTGAGTCTGTGACCTAGGTATCTGACACCTAGTATTGTACGAGTACTGGTACAGCCTAACCGGAGTCGTAGTGATTACGGGCAGCGGGTCACTGAATCCAGCAAGGGGCACTCGAAGATGTCGTCAAAGTCAAAGGTGTCGCGACCACCTGCCCAAGATACAGTAACCAGCGGGTTCAAGGCTAGTATAAAACTGAAAATGAACTTTGCCTCAACTAATCCAAAACGAGGCGCCGTCCCCATAGCTGTTGTCCCCAGTCTCTCACCGCACATAGCTCAAACCATAATCCATAGATGCACCCAAACGCGCTTTCGCGCACCATCACCTCTCCAAGCGGCCGTTTAGCCAATCATGCCCAAATTAGCAAGTGGAAAATAGCGTGGAATGGGTCCACGACCTAGTACTGGAATATCACGGTTCAGGGATATCGGACAGTCACGGAACCAATATAGATAAACTCTCCTAAGATAATAAACCCTAAGCTAGATATACCCGGAACAGTCTCGGAGTCGGAACGGTCACGGAGCTAGCTACCTGTGACACTCGGTGTGTTCGGTTGTGAGGACTGAACCAGTCTCACAAGGGTGCAAGTAACACTTACAGGGAATATGGTACTAGGACCATAGGTTGATATCGGAATGCTTTGTATACTGTCGGATATTTCTTTATACTTAGATGAACTTTCACTGTTTGAAGTTACAAGACACCAGAGGTCAGTGCCAATGTGTAACTAATTCAAAAACTAGCATGAGAGCTTGTTCAGCTCTTTAAGTAGTAACATGTCGACTCGAATTCCCTCAGATCTCATCCGAATTCGACAGTCACAGTGCTCAGTCACTTCATGTTCACATATCCTATGACAGGTCTTGTCATTTGGCCTTTGGGCTGCAGCTGCCAGTCATACAATGATCTCTGCTCTGAATTACTGAATAGTCATAGATCTGATGATGTGGCAAGAACTGGGGCTCTCCTGGTTTCCCTCCAGTTCTGTGTGGCTGTTTGAATATGAAATGGTTCCCACCATTTCTGGGATGGTTTCCACCAATTCTCTCAACCTTCAAAACTCACTTTCGGGTCAGGCATTTCTGTCAGTCATTTCTGTCAGACCTCTCGTCATCTGGTCATATAAATGCCTGTCATTGGTGACTGTCATAGTACCCGTCACTCGCCATTCTGACACGTCGTCATTCTGTCTCGTGACTTACCCTAGCACAACTCTCCCCCCCTTTGGCGCGCGCTTACGTCCTCGCTAGCGTTTAGTGTTCGCCTGCATTTACATTGTCTGGGGATCAACAAACATGCACAGTGATGCTGGCTGCTAAGCCTCGGGTTCTCGGGTCCCGTGCCCCTCAGTCCTCGGGTCTGAGTCCCCCTGGCTTCTAAGCCTCGGGTTCTTGGGTCCCGTGCCCCTCAGTCCTTGGGTCTGAGTCCCCTTCCGCGCTGGAGGTTTCCCGAGGCTCCGTCCCCGAATTACGCTGCCAACGCTTAAACGGTTCTGTCGCCCTGGTACTCCTCTCGCTCTGCGGGTCTTGCGCTGCTTTGCGCCCTGAGGGTCTTAGACCTCAGTATCTTGTTCCTGCATCGGGATCTCGTCCGTCTGCGCTGTCAGAGTGGCGATGATGTCCATGACTGCTGCTGCGCTCTCCTCGCTCATGCGCTTCCCCAACTTCAGTCCACAGAACAGATGGTGCAACAAGGTGCGGGGAATCGCGTACACTGCTTGCGCTGACCCCATGCCTCGTGTTCTGGACGCTGAAACTCCTGCCTGCGATGAAGTCTCGTGCTTTCCCAGCACAGCTCTCGCGGGACATGGTGTTGCTTGGGTACACTGCAGCAGGGGTACGGGTAGCACGGCGTTCGTCCAGATATGTGTAGGTTTCATGTAGGGTGTCCCATACCTACAGTAGGAGACGGGGTGAGGAGCGGGCAAACCCTTCATCACAGATCGCGTGTGCAGCCCTCGCAGAGCATCTCCCGCTGGGTTCTCAATGAAGTAGTATGCTGGGTCGTAGTACTCGATGATCTGCCGAGTACGCTTCACTCGCCGATCAGCCAGCTCCAGGTCCGGTACTCCCACAGTCTTGGCCTTGCTGTACTCCTTACATGGTGGGCTCGCCCAGATCACGTCGAAATAGTGTCGGGGGTACAGCCTGTAGTTCCAGTGGAGAATGTCCTCGGTGCATGTTGCTTGCCACTTAGGAAGAATATCCACAGTCACCACTTCGCAGCCGTCGAACTGTCGTTGGAACTGCTGTTCTACAGACCCAGTCCCACAGAAGAGGACGAGGATCCTCACAGGATGTTGCACCTTCGTAAGATGCGGCTGATAGACCTGACTGGCACCCTTACTGTAAACCTTCGGGGTGGGGGCTCTCATAGCCATGAGCTGAGCCCTCTGCTCCAGCTGCTGACCGTGCGTCTCCCTACGCCTCTTCTCTGGGGCCCTCCTCTGCTTCTCCTCATCGGCCTCAAAAGCCCTTAGGGGTTCCAGCCTGCCTCCCTTGCCCTCCAGGTCTTCTCGGGTCCGCCACTGGCTGTGACTGTGTGGTAATCCCTTCCACTTGGTCAACCACTCCTGTACTGACCCGCCAGTTTTCCCGCCTAGCTTTCTGAAGCGCGTGCGAATGATGCGCTCCACCTCGCGCTCCTTCTGCCCTTCTACCATTACTGGCGGTGGTGCCATCTCCTCCCGTCTGCTAACAAAGTGATCTGCGCCTGACTGTACTGGGCTGAGCCTGTCTGCAGTGAAAGTGTCATGTACCTTCCAGTGCACGGGCAGCTCCAGTCTGTATGCTGACGGGGCTCCTCGGTCCTGTACTGGCAGTTCTTGCTGTCGATCGCTGTACAAACACTCTACTACTCGCAGAGGTCCGTGCCGCAATTTGCGCAGCTTGGGTTTCAAGCCCCTGTCACCGGGCAACGTCAAGTGCTGTCCATCCACCCACACCTGATCATTCACCTTATACTGCTGGAGACGGTGCCGTGCATCGAACTGCTCTATCATACGCTGCTGAGCCAGTTGCAAACCTTCTCGTGCCGCCTGCAGCTGCTGCGCGAACTGCTTGGCCAACTGGTGAGCGGTACCTTGCTTGTCCGCTGCTGTGCGACCTCCCTTCCTCCTCTTTGCGCCTCCCTCCAGAGCTGCGTTCATGAAGAGGTCCAACTGGGTCGCTGGCGCATGTCCGTACACCAGTTCGAACGGTGAGAACCCTGTTACTACCGACTTGGAGTCGTTGATGGCGTACTCCACTGGAGCCACCCACAGGTCCCAATCCTCTTGGTTCTCTGCCACGTAACAACGCAGCATGCGCTCCACAGTGTGGTTACTGCGCTCAGCCTGGCCATCACTCTGCGGGTGATAAGGGGTGGTGCTGGCTACCTTCACGCCCATCAGTCGCATGAACTCCTGAGTCAGAGCGTCTCGAAAGCGCGGGTCCCGGTCGCACACAATCTTCATCGGGGCCCCGTGCAGTCGCCACACTGCATCCATGAACATTCTGGTCACCACCTCCGCTGAGCTATCGTTATACGCCATTGGGACCACGTGCACCATCTTACTCAGTTTACAAGTAAATGTAGCAAAGGCATTCACACCTCTCTCTGTCGTGGGGAGCCCAGTGACAAAATCTATGCTCACCACTTCCCACAATCGGCTAGGCACAGTGTGAGGCTGTAACAGGCCTGCTGGGTATCCTTGGCGCGGCTGGGTTTGCTGACAGGTTACACAAGTCTTCACCCATTCAGCTACGTCCAGGTCCATTCGCGGCCACCAGAATCGTCGTCTGACTCTGTCCAAGGTCTTGTCCCTCCCTGTGTGACCTGCTGCAGGTGCTTCATGAGCCTCCCTCAAGACCAGCTCTCTCAGAGGGGAGTCGGGAGCTAATACCACCTGATAGCGCCCTTCCGCCACTCTCCAGATGATGTTACTCACCAGCCGAAAATGCTCGGTGCGGTGATGCTGAGTGGCCAGTAGTTCCTGCTTCAGGGCTGAAAGGTACTCACTGCGCCTGTGCTCTGCTCGTAAGGCACGCAGAAACATGCCCGGTTCCACCACACCTGCCTGGTCCCTGATCTTGGCTGCTGCACCCTTGAGAGTCACTGCTGGTGATGCTGAGGGTCTTTCCCTTGGAGCTGTGATCTCTTCGAAGTGCTTTCGCTGCGGCTTAGCCAACACTACCAAGACGGGCCATGGAATGGGCAACTCCTGCAAAGCTGTACGGTGTCCCCTTTCTTCGCCAGGAGAGACGAACATCCGATTGGGCTCCCCTTGCTCGTTCACTCGGGGTATGGTCTCCGCAATCTCCATTCCGTACTCTCGTAGCAAGGGCCGCCAGTCAGCCTGCGGGAAGTCAGGCAACAGGAACAGCGCGGCTGTGCTCTGGGGGGCGTGCCGGGCCTCTGAAGCATAGTGCCTTAGGATGTCTGCAATGCTCACCTTGGAATCCGAGAAGGGTGGGTTACACCACACCACGCGACCCCTCCACTGTTCCTTCAGGCAATCTGTCCAGAACGTGTCCACCTGCCGGTTCTGCCCCATGAGGTCGCAGCATGCGTCCACCTGGAACCGTCCACCCAACACTTTCGCGTACTTGGCTTGCAGTCGACTAAACTCGGACGGAATCAGCTTCCAGTCCTGATTGTCTACCAGGGGTCCTCCGGGTCGGATCCTTGGACTTGCTTGCTGCCGCTCTGCTGCTGTCGCTGGCGGTTGTGCTGCTGGTTGCTGCGCTGCTGCTGATGACTGCTGCTGCTCCGCTGCTGGCTTCTGAGCTACTGTTGCAGGCGGCTGTGCTGGGGGTGTCTCTGACAGAACGGCTTCTGCATCCAAGGGAGATGCTGGGTCATCACCTGTTGCTGATTGCCCTGCTGCTGCCGCTCTAGTAGTTACGCCCGCAAGGGCAGAGGCTGCCGCCATCGTGGCCACTGTGTCCATGGCGTCGCGCCACAGGTCGGGGGTCTCCGCCCACCACAGTCCATTAAGCTGCGTCAGCTTCCCAATCACCACAGGAGGGCTCACTGGAGGGTATTCCTCGTCCTCCTCGTCTGCTGAGCTGAACCCTGCATCCAACGGAGAGCTAGGATCCTCCTTCCCCACCTTCTTCTCCTTTACCGCTCCATTCACCTCAGCCTTGGCTTTGGTTACTTCTGCTGGGTTCCCTTTAGCTCCCGCTGCTCTTCGGCCCTCCTCCGCAGATACAGGCTGGTCGGTGCTCGGGTCCACATACCCTGCTTCCTTAAGCCCTTCTCGCGCTGTCGCCTGCGCATAGTCCGGTCGCCGTGAGGCAGCGTCCGGTACCACCAGTGTGCGTCCTGGCACGTGCTCCATTGCATGCACTCCCACTTCCACCAGATCTTCATACCACCTGGCCTGTCGTCGGCTGAGCTCACGTCCAGGTGCAAACAGCCACTTCAGTGGAGCATGGTCCCCCATCAGCCTAAACTCCGTGAAGATCAGGTAGTGTCTCCACGTCTGTGTAGTGCAGTGGTGAATCGCGGCCAGTTCTCGTTCACCCGCGTGGTAGTTCTGCTCGGCTGAGGAGAATTGCTTACTCTCGAAGGCTATGGGCTGCAGGCCCTTGCCTAGATCCTGCATCAGCACGCCGGCTAATGCCACTGCACTCGCATCGGTCTGCACGACAAAGGGGCTGGTGCCACGATGAGCTGCTTCCTGATCGGGCAAGATCAAGGTCGGTGCAGTGGTAAGGGCAGTCTTGAGCCGTTCAAACGCCTGCTCCTGATCTGGCCCCCATTCCCAGGGCACTAAGTTCTTGGTCAGCTTGGTGAGCGGGTGCGCCAGAGAATCCTTGGATGTACCGCCTGTAGAACCCAGCTAGTCCCAGGAATTGTCTCACGTGCTTGACCGTCTCCAGCTTGCGCCAATCCTTTACGGCTGCGACCTTGTCTTGCTGGGGTCGGCATCCTGTACGATCGATGACGTGCCCGAGGAATCGTACTGAGCGTTTGAAGCACCTCAACTTCGATTCCTTCAGTTTGACTTTATTTTGGCGACAGACCTCCAGTACTTGCTTCAAGTGCCCGAGATGCTCAGTTGGGTTGCGGCTGAAGATCATGATATCGTCCACGAACACTCTTACGAAAGGGAGGTGTCCTAGGTAACTCTGCATCATACGCTGCCAGCAATATGCACACCATTCGTATAGGCATGCCGTACATCTCCGTGAACCCGTGTGAGGCGATGTGCACAGCGTTGTCCAGGTCGATGACACCCTTCTCCAGGTACGAGAACGCATGGTACACGCAAAGGGACAGGGACCTCTGCCTGAATAATCCTTCCAGCCCAGGCACGGCCTGACCAGGGCACTTTCCCTGGTGTGCGGTGAGCGTGGCCGGCCACACGGTCATCCAACCGGGCCCTCCTCCCACGCGCGCCTGCTGGAAAGGGGAGGCGGTGGGGAAGCCCTGAAAAGCCGCGGGCAGCTGCATGGCACCATCCTTGTTTTCCGGCCAGTACTTCGTCTCAACCGTTTCAGGCAAGACCTCAGTGTAACCCTGCTCATCCAGGCACATCAGGGCGGAGTAGGTACGGATTCCAGCCTCACCATACACCCGTGGCAGCCCAAGCAGTTCCTCCATGGAATGCGCATGAACGTCCGTGTGCTTGACCTGACTGGGGCTGTCAATGCAACGACCGAGTACAGCAGGCGCCGGCAGGAATACTTTTGTGTCCGGCGTCCTCTCCCCCAAATGGCGATAGATACAGTCTCCCCGCCGCTCCATCTCCGCTCGCATGTACCACCACACCATACGAAACACTCGCTGCGGTTCGCCGCCATGCGCATCACCATCCTCCCATAGGCAATAGACCTGCGCCCGGCCGTGCGGGGATATCAACGGTGGGGTTTTATACTTGGCCACCGCACTCGAAAACAGTCCACCCACCACGAAGAACGGTAGTAGACTTTTCGAACTCGGATTCAGCGTCTCCTCATATTCCTGACGAACAAGTTCCTGTGTGCTAACGGCCAAATCCCTCCAGGCACGAAGCCGAACACAGAAATCCTGGAGGTCCTCCACCCCCATCCTAATGAACTCCGGGGTCAGGGGGGGCTCGCCGAAAGCTTCGCGTGCAAGCTTCCAACTTCTGGTGTTGACCGCAATGTTACCGTGCAGCTTTTTCCGGAGCTCGGCAATACTACAGCCCGTTTCATTTAATTGCCGGTTACTCCCCCTAGGGAGGGGCTCGCCAGGAGGTAATGCGCGCTGCGCCTTCCGAAGCGTCTCTTCCTCGCTGCTGTATTCCTCAAGTAACTGCAACAAACTACACAGCTCCTTGCTGATCCAATCTATCCATTTCACGATGACCTCTATGTCTGCCAACTGGGCCGTGTAGACGGCGAGCGCCGCTCCTCCTCGGAACTCCTTGATGGCATTCAACTGCTCGTCATCTGCCGAACATCCCGCACTGATGTGGTAATCCAACAGGACTTCTACGTTCGCCGGATACTTTTGGGTGTGCACGGAACGGGCGTCCGCTCCCGGGAACAATCTTAGCCATGGCCTGCCCCCGTACTCCTGCCCCCCCTGGCCCACACAACCCCCCTGCACGGTAAGGTCGCGTATTAGAGGAGCTGTCCTCACACCGCACCGAACATGGACATAGGTTGCAATACACTTATTCATTATGAACAATACTCGTATTCATTATAAAAACATATTATTCACATGTACATATTCATCTTTTATTCACATTGGTCTTGATCAATGATTACGGTTCGCACGGTACGATTTTGCCTACTTCTTCAGCTTTGCTCTACTACATTCCTGTCGATGGCACGACTTCCAGTGCATTTGCGCACAACCATGGGAACAATACACCGCTTGGTGACAGCCACCACACCGCTGCGCCCCTTGTTTACCACAATTCATACAAAGACACTGGTGTGCTGACACCGAGCACTTCCCAAACCGATCCTTGTTTGCCTTGCGAACAGCGGCTGTTGTCAAGCACGCGGTCCAGCCGTTGGGGAGCTTCACTGGTGAATTGAAGTCTGTTGTGCCCAATGACAATGTTGACAACCCAATCTCCTGGTAACACCCCGAACGGTCGCGTGTCAGAGGAGCTGTCCTCACACCGCACCATAGATATTCCGTGTGCCCTACCCACATGCGCCCACGGTCAACCGCACCAACCAGAAACAACCACATACATCACACCGGCCACACCCCCTTATTATGGTCGCGTGTCAGAGGAGCTGTCCTCACACCGTTTCAACCGAGCCACGGGTCCGGGGCCGCGCCTCGAGCCTTGAATAACAAGGACACGCGCACGCCTCTCCTAACCCACCGGCTGTAATCCACAAAGAAGATGCCTTGCACACGAGTAGCCACGGGTACAGGGGGCGCGCAGCGAGCCTTGAATCAGGCCACGCGCACGCCGCTCCCGACCCACCGGCTCATCGTCGGGGAAAAGAAAAACAACCATTCGTGTTGTAACCTTACCGGCCGGTCGACGAATTTCCCCACGGTCCACCGCACCGACCCAAAACACACACATACATCCTACCGGCCACACCCCCTTATTATGGTCGCGTGTCAGAGGAGCTGTCCTCACACCGCACCATATATATCCCGTGTGCCCTACCCACATGCGCCCACGGTCTGCCGCACCGACCCAAAACAAACACATACATCCTACCGGCCACACCCCCTTAATATGGTCGCGTGTCAGAGGAGTTGTCCTCACACCGCACCATAGATATTCGGTGTGCCCAACCCACATGCGTCCACGGTCCACCGCACCGAACCGAAACAGCCACATACATCCTACCGACCGGTCACACCCCCTTATTATGGTCGCGTGTCAGAATAGTTGTCCTCGCACCGCACCATATACATTCCGTGTGCCCAACCCACATGCGCCCACGGTCCACCGCACCGACCCGAAACAGCCTCATACATCCTACCGGCCACACCCCCTTATTATGGTCGCGTGTCAGAGGAGCTGTCCTCACACCGCACCATACATATTCAGTGTGCCCTGTACGCGCATAGCACCACCTGACAGATGACATACGCTCATTCAACAAGACGTTCTAAAATTTATTTCAAAAGTTGCTTACATCTAGGGGGCTGCGCCACGCCCTTCCCTAGCGCACTCGCTACTATCCATGCAGACTGCTTATTTTGGGCATTGGTACACCGCTTAGATGAGTTCACCGCAGACCACCACTATCTCAGCCACTATCGGGGTTCACAGTTCACATTGTCCCACTGCTGACACGAGGTCGCGAAGCTCGGGTATCTGATGCAAAAAAGGCCCAATATACCCCCGCGTGATCATACGGGCAGCGCAGCGTACGCTCAAAGTCTTGCACACATAACCGCCATATTCCCATAGCCCCGCCATATTCCTCCATTCCGACACAGCGATGGCCTTGCATTCGTGTCGGTGTGTCCGCTGCCAGTCTCCGCGCTGACACTCAGGTGAACAGTACACACGCAAAAGGCACCCTCCGCATTGACGGACGCCTTTCCCAATCAGGACACGGCGACATACGGAACAAGGCTCTTGTCTCTTCGGCAGGGATCTCGGGGGAATCGGTTGACAGTATTCCGCAAAGTGCGCATGGATGTAGATTATTGTTCTCCAACACTCGTGGCCGTGTGAGTACTGGCGCGGAAAACTGGTGGATTCGCTTTGCCCGCGGTTTTGAAAAGATGAAGCGTAGATACCTTCCGCTGCACGTATGCATACCACACGATTGGCATAGTCAGGTCTGCCGTATTTGGGATTTTTTTGAGTGGTACGCATCTGCCGAAATATGCACTCCGGCGCGAACTGTGATACATTGTATCCAGTGCATTTTATGAGAGGTTCGATGGGATTCTCAGGACACCATGCCTCCACCATGATATCTCCACGCGCAGGATCCCCTGTCGCAGCATACTTGTCTTGCACATACACAAACGCCATCCACGTCTCACTCGGCCGGCCAGTGGTCACCCAGCTTTTCCTCCACCATCCGCGACGCAACTGACCTTCCACGACAACATTGCCTGATTGGAGCGACTCCACCCGCCATTGGACGACACGGTGGAACATGGTTCGCACGGCGGTAACCACCAGCGCCAAGAAAAGGGCACGCGAAGAAAACGGTCGTGGATCATAGCGCAGTTCCGGGCACTTTAGCGAACCGAACATCGCACATGCATCGCTTTCGGGCTCCCATTGCCTTTGTGCAGTTTCCGGCACATCCAGGAGAAACATCTCTGCATTCCCTTGGGGACGTGCACCCTCCAACAGCGAGCCCCAGGATGCATCCGGGCCGTACAGGCAATGCCCGTGAAACGTGAACTCAAAGGAGTACGATTCGGCTCCCTCCACATTTTGACGCATGCGGCGGACATAGCAGAACGCCCGACATCGGTACCGCAAAAATTCAGTCATGTCCACCCAAGAGTCGAGCGTGTCGTACGCATTCGCACACGCGGATCGCAGCGGTTCGTGCGGCAGACCGGTTAACGTGCCTGCAACCTAAAACACCGCACAATCGGTTTTCAATACACTTTATTGCCAAAAGTATTACTCATCTGGAAGTTTTAGGTGCCTCCATAATGTACCTTTAATAATCGGAGCAATTAACGGACAAGTGGTGCGCGCTCACGTGAGGTCTACAAGTGTACCGGCGGGCACGGGCGGAATCCACTCAACGACAATGCCGTACCCTTGCAAATCGACAAGCCTATACAGGCAGCACGGACTACCCCTTCGCCTAAATAGGTCTACATGAGTCCCGCCGCGCGAAAGTCTCAACACTAGAACCGTGCTGTGTACTCGTTCCGCATAAACCGTCAGGGTGTAGTTCACCAAATAACCCCAGTGACACCGGTGTTCGTCACACAAATAACTTTTTTGTTGAGGAGTAATGCCCGCCTGGGTTGAACACCAACCCACAGAGTTGGCCATCTTGGCCACTGTTCCCTGCAAGGCCTGCGCACGGTACTTGCCGCTAGTTGCCGCAGCCAGAGACCATATGAAACACTTGCCATCGCCAGGGACGCGTACAATATGCCATGTTCGGAGACAGCGCCCCTACAAAAACACGCAAACAGTCATGGCCAGGGAGGTTCACAGAGTTCACGTGCGCAGTGCAGGCATCCGTGACCAACAGGCAGGGCAGGTGCGTTGCAAGACAAGTATCAATCACGGAAAGCATCACGATCAAATCACTGCACCGTATTTCGCGAGTACAAACAATACACCAATTCCCAAAGAAGCTCATTTTGGCTTTACACATAAAAAGTGTATAGAAATTGTATCACATATCTTGTTCTCCCTCACTATTCAAGAGTGTTATTAGCTGTTGCCAATGAGCTGTTGCCTCGTTATTAACACTATCACAATTCCAGTTTGTCATAAAAGCTAGATGATCCTCAATGGTCCACCTCCAAGGTGCCGGCGGTTTGCGGGCCGTGCACTCCATCCTATGCCCAAACGGCGCTCTCCAATGCGCACGCTGACAGACTATGTCGCAATAGCGTACTTGCCGGCATGGGCACCGCCTCCTGGTTCCACGAGGCAGCCTGGTCTTGCACAATGAGCATCGGCCAATCCGAAGTGCGGTGGCACGCCAAGCTGAGAACGCCGCACACTTGGCGTTCACTGCATCCACTTGAACGCCAAGCTCCGCGTAGGTCAAGAGACGGCTGACAGGAAGGAGAGGGGAGTCTTCTGAAATGGAGGGGGCATCTGTAAGCTCTCGGTGAAGCTGCGTCCCAAAAAACGATTGGAAGACGTTGGTGAAGTGTAACCGAGGGTGACCCCACGGACCGTGAACAAGCACAACCTCCCCCCACCAACCATGGCAACCGCTGCCGTCGAGGGGCGTGGCATATACACGAAGTCGCAGCAGGCCCCGTAGGCCGTAGGGATGTCCCAATTGGGGCACAGACCAGCCGCTCCGCGGCCACCCTGCAAACTCGAAAAAGTTGGCGGAGGGGGTCAGCGGACAGTCCCCGGCCTTCACGAATATAGCGTGATGAAGATGTTGATCACCAAAGACGTCCAGCAGCAAGCTTTGCGCGTGCAACGCAAAGGAGTCCGCCGAGCTCTCAGGCCATAACCCACCAGCAAGACGGCGTTGCTCAAGCGTCCAGATTTTCAATAGAGACCACCGCTCCAAGCCAACCTGGCTGCAATACGCGTGACGAGGTGTGGATGTTACCTGCGGCAAAAGGCATGGTACGCAGGTTTTCAGAAGTAAAAAAACCAACCATCTCCATTCAACTGGCTGGATCGCTATGATTTATCGCATGCCAGGAAGGCAGCTTTGCAGCCGCAATGCAGGCATCAGGCGGGAACATATGAACATCATCCAATACCCTATACGAGGACATCGGCGACGAACCTACCTCCTAGGTTAGCATCCATAGGCGCTTATTGGTTTCCCAGACGGACTAACTTGCCATCGGTAGCCGCCTCGGAGGCCACAAAAAGACGGGCAAGGCTAGCGGCGGTTGGCCGTTTCGCGGGCTCGCGGTGCACGCAGTCCATAACTGGGTTCCAGATTGCACGGCTGACACAGGTATTGCTTGACCGCTTCCCCAGGATGTCATGCACAGTCGCGTTGGTGGCATCATCATTAACTCTCTTAAGGGCGTCACGTGAATCTCGAATCAAAATGCGCACGAGGATCGGGGCAATCGCCCACATGTCGGTTGCAGGTGTCGGTCCTCCATTACTGTACTCCGGCGCATACACTGATCCAGGCTTCTGATGTGCATCGGCAGGCGTTCCGGAGGTCCATCGGTGCCTTCGGTAGTGATCTTCAGGCAGCCCTTCCTTATGCTGCCGCCTTGATAGCCCGAAGTCGATGATGACCAAGCTGTCGGGCCTCGTCGGGGAAAGCACCATGTTTGTTGCCCGGACGTCCCCGTGGGAGATACCGGCTTTATGCAGCGCAGCAAAGCCTGTCAAGATTCTGGCGCACAGGTCTCTCTTGAAGGTCATGGTAACAGGCACGGGCGGTTGTGCCAGGAAGGCGTCCAGAGAGATGCCGTGGTCCATGGAAAGTAAGAACGGTGCACATGCGGGACGTTCTCGTTCGCCAAGCTGCCGCAAACCGAAGTGGAGTATGGGCGACACGTACTGCGGAGCTGAATTCGCGGCGAGGGTCGTCATGTATAGTTCCCGAGCAAACTCGGAAAAGCGGGTTGACGCGCTTGGCCAGTGCTTTAGACTGAACTCTTTGTACACCAAAGGAACTGTGCCGTTGAGGGTGCAACCGACTCTGGTTGACGCGAAACCGCCGTCGCACTTTTTCGCCGGACCTAAAGGATTTGAGAACGTGACCATATTGTAGGAGACTTCACCCAAGTTGCAGTTCTGCGCCAGAGTGCGCACGACATCCGGGCCGTAACGCCAGGCGGTTGTGCGTGGGTGACGACTGTTCTCGGACGTGAGCTGGGAGTAGTACTCCGAGCAACCACCCACGAATATGGGAAGCGGTGCTTGTGGAAGGGGTTTCTCCTCCTCGACAGAAGCTTCAAGTGCACTATGTGCCCTTTTCAACTTCACTATTTTTTTCTTAAGACGCTTGGACTTGTTGTTACGGCTGCGGGTTTTGCGTTTCTTGGTCTTGCAAAAGGTGCAGCAACCGCCCTCCTCTATCAGACCTAGTATTATGTTTAATGATGTTACACACATACGACACGCCACAACCCACATGCGCCCACGGTCCGCCGCACCGGCCCGAAACAACCACATATCTCCTACCGGCCACACCCCCTGAATATGGTCGCGTGTCAGAGGAGCTGTCCTCACACCACACCAAATATATCCCGTGTGCCCTACCCACATGCGCCCACGGTCCACCGCACCAACTCGACACAACCACATACATCCTACCGGTCACACCCCTTGTTATGGTCGCGTGTCAGAGGAGTTGTCCTCACACCGCACCATAGATATTCGGTGTGCCCAACCCACATGCGCCCACGGTCCACCGCACCGACCCGAAACAAACACATACATCCTACCGGCCACACCCCCTTGTTATGGTCGCGTGTCAGAGGATTTGTCCTCACACCGCACCATAGATATTCGGTGTGCCCAACCCACATGCGCCCACGGTCCACCGCACCGACCCGAAACAAACACATACATCCTACCGGCCACACCCCCTTGTTATGGTCGCGTGTCAGAGGAGTTGTCCTCACACCGCACCATATATATTCCTTGTGCCCAACCCACATGCGCCCACGGTCCACCGCACCAACCCGAAACAGCCACATACATCCTACCGGCCACACAATTTTATTATGGTCGCGTGCCAGAGGAGCTGTCCTCACACCGCACCAAATATATTCCGTGTCCCCAACCCACATGCGCCCACGGTCCACCGCACCGACCCAAAACACACACACATACATGCTACCGGCCACACCCCCTTAATATGGTCGCGTGTCAGAGGATTTGTCCTCACACCGCACCATAGATATTCGGTGTGCCCAACCCACATGCGCCCACGGTCCACCGCACCGACCCGAAACACACACATACATCCTACCGGCCACACCCCCTTAATATGGTCGCGTGTCAGAGGAGCGCCCACGGTCCACCGTCCTCACACCGCACCATAGATATTCGGTGTGCCCAACCCACATGCGCCCACGGTCCACCGCACCGACCCGAAACAAACACATACATCCTACCGGCCACACCCCCTTAATATGGTCGCGTGTCAGAGGAGCTGTCCTCACACCGCACCATATATATTCCGTGTGCCCAACCCACATGCGCCCACGCTCCACCGCACCGACCCAAAACAAACACATACATCCTACCGGCCACACCCCCTTTATTATGGTCGCGTGTCAGAGGAGCTGTCCTCACACCGCACCATATATATTCGATTTGCCCAACCCACATGCGCCCACGGTCTGCCGCACCCACCCAAAACAAACACATACATCCTACCGGCCACACCCCCTTAATATGGTCGCGTGTCAGAGGAGTTGTCCTCACACCGCACCATACGTATTCAATGTGCCCTACCCATTTACGCCCATGGTCTGCCGCACCAACCCGAAACAACCTCAAAAATTCCAGCTACCACACCCCGTTTCAACCGAGCCACGGGTCCGGGGGCGCGCCTCGAGCCTTGAATAACAAGGACACGCGCACGCCTCTCCTAACCCACCGGCTGGGATCCTCACCTACCCCGACCGAAAATGCAATGATGACGAGTAGCCACGGGTACAGGGGGCGCGCAGCGAGCCTTGAATCAGGCCACGCGCACGCCGCTCCCGACCCACCGGCACCTCGTCGAGGAAAAAGACCAATATCTTTCCGTCATGCAGCGTTACCTCCCGAGCAGAATACCATCCCTCTCCGACGGCGGACCGTATTTTAAGATAAGCAAGCAGGTTCATAGAGCAAAGCATAAAGCCACAGAAAACTCACCGTCGGTTCTGCAGGCTCTTCAGGAGCGCCGCCTTCTTCACCCGCGGGCTCCTCGTTGACGTCCTTATTCAGGTCCAACGCGGCTGCTGCACCGGCTTGGGCAGCTTGCCCCACAGCCTGCACACCCGATAACCCGGCTGTGTGTGTGTGGGGGGGGAAACATACGCAAAACACGGCCAACGAAAAACGACGGTCTAAGACCATGATGTTTCACAAAATTTAAACTGAAGCTCGCACCGGTGGATCTCCCCCGTTCCCGCCGTTGGAGCGTCCCGCCGCAGCAAGGAGTCTTGCTGCGCGATGGCTACCAGACGTACGTGCGGGAGGAGAAGACGCCATGTTTATTATATATTCAAACTTCAAAATTTCTACTAGGGCGGAAAGGGAAGGTGGTCAAAAAACCTTCTCTTTCGGAAGAACGAATAAGCCCCGCCCGCCGCAGTTTATTAAACCCTCGCCTGATTTGAAATCGAGTGTTCCAAGTATTTATTATTTTACAGTATATATATATGTCACATGCGTGGGTATGATGACGATCGCGATTTTGATTGGACTACACCACTGACAGGCTTTCCCCATTCACGACATTCCCTGACATATTTATAGTGCACGCGAGCCTTCGCGAATCAACTTTTATACCTCGACTGATTCAGTGTGTATAATTACTCATCGTCGACTGCCAGACAAATCTTTGGCCTTTTACAAACCCAGCCTCTTCGAGTCATATCTCCTGGCATCGCGCCAGTCATTCTGGGGCTCTCGCGTGAACCCTGGGGCATCCTGAAGCGGGCTTGGTGACATTCCTATGTCATCGGGTGTATAATTCTACCGATTTATACCGACTTAAGCAAACTTAAGCAAACTTAAGCAAACTTAAGAAAACTTCTCCTATGCTGTTATGGCATTTGGAATTTCTACGGCATGGTCGGCTAGACCGTTCCTTGTTAAGGTGCATATGAAGACATACGTGTTCGTGCTTGCAACCAAGTTCTTCTTGGCATCGTTAGGCACATTTTGAGCTATCGAATGCCTTGTTAGGGGGTGTCTAAGGGGTCCAAATTGGCGTTTGTGGGGGGTAAATCGATCGATTTCAATGTCGTATCCGCGTGAGATAACAGCATAGGAGTTAAGCAAACTTAAGCAAACTTAAGCAAAAACCTTGTTCTAGTGACTCCGATGATGAAGAGGAGGAGGTCTCCGACAAAGCAGCAGCTGCTTCCAAAGGAGAGTTGGGGTCGTCGGAGGCTTCCGTCTTGAAGGTCCCGTCAGGCGCCAAGTACATGATGTAGGCCTCCTGCCCGCTGTTCTTCAGTGCTCGCAAGTCCTTCCTAGCTTGCTTGGTGCTGATTAGCTGAGCCTCCACTAGGCCCATAGCCTGGCCCCTCTCCGAGTTCGAGGACCCCGGATTGCACCCCGCAATGACTACCTTCTGTGACCCATGGCCAAACCGCACACTCCCATACTGTGCATAGTCAAAGGTGATCCGCCGCTGAGCTCGTAACCAGTCACCCCCCAGCACCACGTCCACACCCAAGGATAAGGGCATCACTCCCAGAGTCACCTGCTTGGCATAACTTCCCTTCCGCGTCTCCGCCGTGTAGAGCTTGGGTCGAATGCAAGAGTTGGCGTCGTAGACTGTGCCATCTGCAACCTGCACCCGCATTGGTTTCTCATGGACTGATGGTTGAAGCTTGAGCTTCTTCGCAGTCTCTAGGGATGTGAAACTGGAGGAGGCCCCGGTATCGATGAGGACCTTCACTCTCACCTTACCAATCCACGCCCAGAAGATCATGAGAGTGGGCCCTGACGCGTCCATGGCAGCTAGCACATGTTCGTCCAGCCACTCTCCCCAACGTCCGGCCCCCGCGTCTACGCCTATATCAGGCCTGATGCTGGCCAGTTTGTGCAAACCTGGCTCCACTTCCTGCGGGTTCAGTTCTTCGTCAGAGTTGTCGTCAGGTAGGTGGTAAGTGCCGGCCTCCGCTATCAGGGCAGTCCAGCGGGCAGACCTGGTGATGGAGTCTTCCGGCGCTGGATCATCTGGCCAGGGTGCTGGTCTGGCGGCTGCCGTTTCCCTGCTCGCCTTCACCATCTTCCTCAGGTGCTCTATGCGGCCCTTCATCTGTACCATGGCACTCCTGACTCTGTGCTGATGCACCTCTGCTTCCCGCCGCCTGCTCGTCAGTGTCCTGGCTGCCTCCCACGCTGCTGGTTTGTCACGTTGCACTCGCTGTTGTGCTCGCGACAGTGGCGGCGGTTTGGCGCGGTCTAGCCGTCGTCTCAGCGCGCGTCCGAAGAGTTGCCGGGGCGTCGCCTCCTCTCTGAAACTTACCCGTCTAGCACCTGATCATGGCTGCAACGCACGTTGATACACACCTTTGATACAAGGGTGTCCCTGGCTCCCTCGCCCAAACAGGGGGAATCTGATCTGTACCTCTGTGGGGGTGGATGCTTGTGCTGGTGGTACTTCTGGTTCATCTTCGCTCGGAGCCACCACTGTGACCGGGTGGGATCTCTTCAGCCACCTCACCGCTCGCTTCATCTTCTCAGTCGCCTTCTGAGCCGGTCCCGGACCATACCTCATCCGGTGGTCTTCCCTGAAATGGGTGTTCCACCGGTAGGGCTGGCTGTGTCGCCCCCTCGCAGACCCCTCCTCCAGAGGCCTGGTCCCGCTCCTGTCGGCCTCAGCAAGGGGCGGAGTACTCCCCCTGCTGGCTCCGGGACCTATGCCTTGCGACCGGGAGAGGAACTGGCCCCCGCGGCCTCTCCCTCGCCAAAATCTGAACCCCTCTCCTGTGCAATGGCTGCGAACGTCTCCTCCATAAGTTCCAGGCTTGCACCAGAGTTCTCCAGGATCTCGAACGCCTCATCCCAGATAGATGCACTTCACCCATGCGGCTTTCTTCTGCTGGTCGTGCTGCTGCGGGCAGTCCCTCGCCAAGTGCTCCTTAGATTTGCACTTCCTACAACCAGTGTACGTGGACGATCCAGGCAGCTGCCTGCCCTCCACCTCTGCTGGCGCTGTCGGTAGAGCGTAGCACTGCTCCACGTGCTCATCGAGGCACTCATGGCTACTATCCGGGCCACTAGTCCTTCCCCAAGGACTAGGCGGAAATGCACATTACGGCCGGATTAATGGTCCTTAGACCCAACACCATGCTTCAAAAAATCCTTTGGGACACAACCTAAGTGCCTATCTTTGTGGGATTTTGAATTTCAAAGTTTGGGTACCCGTAATCTAGCCGCGGTTTAGGGCTATGTCATGCTCTAAATTTAATTCATTTGGCTAGTCCTTGGGGAAGGACTAGTGGCGGCATGGCCCCTAATGGCCTTTTAGATGGATAGGGGGTGATGTACCACCACCCACACATCAGATTTATGACCCAATGTAAAGGTGCATAACCGTAAATGGCGTATAATGACGATATATTATGCTCTCAGCGCATGGTAAACACCACCACTAAGACGAAAATGGTGAATTATGACATTTTTCGACCCAAAATTCGAGCAAAATATTTAATAACACGCACCCTAATGATTGGAAAATTCCCCAAAAAATACCGAGGTATAGTTTGAAGTCATATTTATGCATCACTATGCTCACTATTTGTAATATGTCCCATAGACCACATGATATGGGCCATGCAAAGCTGCAATTTGGGCAATGTGGCCCCATACTTAAGCAGTTTCAGCTGATATAAATATGACAAGTACCACCAAGCAGTAGCCATATAGCGACCAATGGCATAACCCCAACTCACCGCCACGCCCGCCTATCATTGGATAGCCTATACTTGTGCAATATTACCACTTGCGGCACCTATCTGGGACCTAGAGCTCTCCCAAAAAAAATCATGAAAATCAGGTACTAAAATCAGCTTGGCGATTTGAATGGATTTCATGGAAATAGTAGGGTGCATGCCACATGGGCGTCCACCGACAACAACATGCGCCATCCCGTGGCCAATGGGGCATTAAGGGACTTAGTTTAGGTCACATTGATGACACAAACCGAGCCATCGGGTCACTGGCATTGGCTAGGTCGTCCCCAAAAAATCGACGGCGCTAGTCCTTCCCCAAGGACTAGTTTTCAATTTAGTCCTTGGGGAAGGACTGTCGGATAGTAGCCACTCAACCAGCGCAGCCACTGGAAAGGGGGACTGGTCCCTGGCTGCCTTCAGTCCCACCGGGTCCCGACGCTCCTCCAATGTCGCCTGCTCCACGTATATGCGAAGCAGTTCCGCCTCCCACTCAGCTGGTCCAGTTGACTGATGGAAGTCCACCTTGCCCAACAGCTCCTTATGAACTCTCGCGTGCAACTCTGGTGTCAGTCCACTGAGGAAGATGCCGGGTAATGAGGCTCTGCTGACTGGACCGGTGACTCCGTGTTTATGCAGGGACTCCATCAGCTCGAACGCTTCCATTAGAGCGTGGTGGAAGGTCCGCGCGTTCCTTCCTGCGTTCCTGCCAGAGGCCTGCCGAGACCGTGACAACATGCTGGGCAGAATGCTGAGGTGAATGAGCGTCGCTGATGCAAGATCGAGCGAGGGTACCGATCAGATCGTCCAACGTATTCATCTGACCGGTCAGAACCTTCTGGTTTAGCAACCCTTGGACTGATCCTTCCACCCTATCTCTGATGATCAAACGCAATTCTTCAGAGACCGTGGTGACCGTGGCTTCACTTCCCTCGTCGTCCTCGTTCATCTTCTTCGTGGTCAGCGCCCTCTTCACCTGCGGCTCCTTGAAGTAATCTTGCAGCTCCCTCATCAAAAGTTTTAACGGCTGCAGCAGATGACCAGATGACTTCTCTCCCGTCGTCTGGTCTAGAGGACACGTGTACGTAGTGATGCGCTCCCTTAGCTTCCGTAAAGTACTCAGGAGTCTGTCCTCTGCCTCCAGCTTCTTCAGCCGTGTCTGCTCCAATCGTGCTGGATCGGTCTCTGACCGCAGTGGGGGTTCACGTTCCTGCTCGGACGCGTCTCTGCGAGGCGGGGGTCCACGTTCCTGCTCGGGTGCGTCTCTGCGGAGCGGAGGGTCTGGATCTGGCGGGGGCTGCTGATCGCTAGTACTCCGCGGCTGAGATTGTGGCGTTGTCACATCGGGAGTGGGAATGATGGGTAACTGAGCTAAGGCTCCTGTCCAGGGGGGTTTGGTGCACTCCTGACAAAGGGGCACCTGCGCGCAGGTCCGGTTGGAACCCAGCATCACATCCCAGATTAATCCAGGGGTGACCCGGATCTGGCCCTCGGGCGATCGCAGTAAGCGACCACACCGGACACACCCTGCGCCTTCGGGTACCGTGTGACCTGTGTCGCTTTTATGAGCTGCATCACTGGACTGGGCAGGGTCTCGCGAACTCTATGGTTCTTTGCGTGCCCATAACTTACACTAAATTGGAATACTTTGCTGCAATGGCGGTAGCTTCTTCCACCCCCGAGTTGTGCACCCTCACGTGGTCCCGGATACCTTGTTCCACAGTGATAGGAACTGAGGGGTATCTCCACTCCTCCAAGGCTGCTATCTCCGAGCTCGAAGGCTGTGCTGAGGATACTGAACTCGACACTCCCCCTCCTGTCCCCGAGGTCTGCGCTGTACTGGCTCCAGAATGGTTATGCACCGCCAACTGCCATGCCTCATCCTCACTCAGCGTTGGATGTAAGGCCTTGGTGTGTCCGTACCACTCCAAGTCTGTGTCCTTCGGTGTGGGGGAACGCACTGGCAACGGGTGAGGGGTACTCCTCTCCTGCAGCACTGTCCTCTGGGCAGCCATCATAGCTTCCCACCCTTCTTGCTCCCAGTGCACGTCTTCTCCTGCAGCCTTCGCACTGGCTATAGCCCGCTGTCTCTCCGCAGGCAAACACTCGAAGGCCTGGTCTCTAAGAGCCTTGTCCTTCAGCAGGGTTTTAACCGCCATCTCTGGCGTCAGGGAGTGGTTCTCCTCATCCGCTACAGCAGCCCTAGCCTTTCCCTTCTCCTCAGCTGTGAACTTGCTTCGCTTCTTGGGCTTCTTGGACTTCTTCTTCTTCTTCTTCTTGAATCTTCGCCGCCCTCTGCTCCGCTCTCCACTGTCGTCACTGCTGCTGCTGCGGTATCTGCGCTCTCGCTCTGGTGATACTGATTTTTCACTGAGCGACGATTCGCTACCGCTGCTGCTGCTGGGGTCATCCTCAGGGAATCCTCGCTGGGCTGACTGGCTGTTGCTGGGTGCTGCCACCAATGATGCTGACTGATCTGACGGAACCACAGGGAGCATAGCAAACCTGTTGCTCTGAGCTGGGTGCTCATCTCGTCGGTTCAGAGGTCGTGCTCGTCCGAAGTTAATTCCCGCGAAGAACTTAACGGGAATTCCTCCTTCGCGTCTGAGAGCTCCATGTCTCAACATGCGAGCGTACTCCCTCGAGCTCACTTGGTCCTTCAAGTCCTGCAGATTTGTCACAGTGGCTGCGTACAACTGCAAACGGCCAGGCTGGGTACGTGGTTCATTATTAAACCAACGTACGAGGGTTTCTCTCTCCTTCCTGGTAGCTGCCACCAACTGCAGCCTAACTGGGGTACTCTGCTGAGATCCAGCGCTCTCCCCACTATGGTCGCTCCAGAAGGAATTGTCATTCTCAGTCCACTTCAGCACCCTCACCTTCTGATCTGGCCCTTTCCTGCTATGAACTCTACCGAGAACATCCTGCTCAGACAATCTTCCTGGGCCTTTATGCTGGTGTCTGGTCGAAGATCGGGATGGCGTACTGGCTGCAGGTGCTGAGGTTGAGCCGCTGACGGGTGCAACTGGGTCCGGGTTGTGAACTGGCAAGTCCGCAGGCTGTAACCCGTGTGTCTCTCTCAGCTGTCTGACCGAACGTACTCCTGCTTGCAGTTGCGACCCATGAGCCTCCAATGCAGTCACTAAGCCTGGACTGACTAGGTCACCTGACGCTGGCATCGGTGCTGGAGGGTTACCGGGTGCTGGCAGCTGGGGAAATACATCAGCGTAGCTGAGCTGAGCAGTGCTCGTGTGAGCCGCTGGAACGACACCCACATGGACTACCGGGGCAGCGCTTGCCAAGGTTGCTGGGGCAGCGCTTGCGTGAGCGGCTGAGGCGGCGCTCACGTGAGCCGCTGGGGCAGCGCCTGCGTGGGCCGCTGGGACCGCGCCTGCGTGCGCAGTCGGGGTAGCGCCTGCGTGGGCTGCTGGGGCAACGTCTGCGTGAACAGCTGGGGCGACGCTTGCGTGAGCCGCTGGGGCAGCGCCTGCGTGGGTCGCTGGGACCGCGCCTGCGTGCGTAGTCGGGGTAGCGCCTGCGTGGACTGCTGGGGCAGCGCCAGCGTGAGCGGCTGGGGCGACGCTTGCGTGAGCCGCTGGGGCAGCGCCTGCGTGGGCCGCTGGGACCGCACCTGCGTGGGCGGCTGGGGCGGCGCTTGCTCGGGCAGCTGAGGCAGCACCTGCGATGGCTCTACTGCGCTGAATCAGCAGCTCTGTGCGCTCCGATAACCTCCTGGTTCGTTCTGCGCGTCCCTTGCTGGCTGCTGCTGCTGCTGGCTGCTGCTGGACCCTTCCTGGCGTTGCTACCGCTACGCTGGCCCCTGTCGCTGGTGTCGCAGAATTTTGGCCAGGGCCTCCGGCGGCCCCTGTTGCCATGGGGACCCGATCCCCCATCGTCGGGCAAGACACCGCAGCGCTGGCCTCTGTCGCTGACGTCGCAGAAAATTGGCCAGGGCCTCCGGCGGCCCCTGTTGCCATGGGGACCCGATCCCCCATCGTCGGGCAAGACACTGCTGCGCTGGCCCCTGTCACTGACGTCGCAGAAAATTGGCCAGGGCCTCCGGCGGCCCTTGTTGCCATGGGGACCCGATCCCCCATCGTCGGGCAAGACACCGCATCGCTGGCCTCTGTTACTGACGTCGCAGAAAATTGGCCAGGGCCTCCGGCGGCCCCTGTTGCCATGGGGACCCAATCCCCCATCTTTGGGCAAGAAGTGGTAGGCGCAGGTCCCGAAGTCAATAACGCAGACAAAATCGCTGAGTCAGGAGCACCGCCCTGCGTAACGTCAGTAAAGAACACTGCAGGAGATACTGTGCAGGAACCAGCGCTGAGCTGTGAAGCCAGTGGCAAGGGTCCTACTGGCGTTGGTTCTCCTCCCCCCCTCAGGGCTGGTAGATCCTGCAGGGTTGACAGGGCCCGGGTGCAAGGGTGCCTGTCCAGAAGCAGCAAGGAAAGCAGGTGTAGAGGAAGGCTGCACCGGTTCAGGTGTGAAGGCACCGAAGGGAACCGGTGACACGGGTCCTACTGCAACGGAAGCAACCGGCACCTGCGTTTGCCATAGCGATCTCGGCTGTAGTTGGTGCTGGTGCGGTTGCTGCTGCTGCCAAAGCGATTGTCGTTGCAGTTCCAGTTGCTGCCGGTGCACGAATTGCTGAAACTCCAGCTGCTGCGACGTTTGCGGTTGCAATTGCGACTGGCTCACAAATTGCTGTTGTGGAAAAATCTGCTGCTGCGGTGTCATCATTAACCCGGCGTCGAAAGCAGCACCCGGAGGGTACGCAGCAAATTGTCCGCTGTAGTCGTACGGAAACGGCGGAAAGCCAGCTGTGTGTTGTACGGCAGACGGCGGGACCCCGAAGTGGGCGCCCAATTCCGACACTGCTGGCCCGAAAGACGTCACTGGTCGCGGAGATACGCTCGCACCAGTGACGGGCTGTTGTGCTCCGTAGTCATTCGAAGTGCTCATCATCATTACGGTACGGCAGACGCGTTTTGGCGATAATTTCGGCTAAAATATGTTTAATTACCGGTACAAACCGCCGGCAAAAATAAATCCTGCGGAAAGGTTGTCCAGAAAAGAAGATTTCTTCCGTAACAAAACGCAGCTGCTGTCGATTACGCTCTCAGCCTTGCGCACGGAAACGGCAGCAAGGAGGAGGCGTCGGTAGTCGTCAATTTCCGTACGATTTCGCCACCAGGGGGCAAATTGCGCAGGAAGATCACCGCACGAGGAGAAGGACACCAAAATACGGTGCTAAGCTTGTAGTTCAGGTACTGTCGTACGGTGTCTGTCGTTTCAAGAATTGTCAAAACTTGCCCAGCGAGAATTTGCCGATTTAAACTGAAATTTCACCGGCTTGCGGAAAGGTCGCTGGAGAAATTCACACGCTGGTACGAGACAATTTCTGAAGGCGCGCAGTCGTCATCATTATGCGGGAACAGGTCGAGATAATTAACAGATATGTAGTGTTCTTATGAGAACAAGTCGTGCTTTGGTTGAGGCACGATTCCTTCGCCCAAAGGCGGAAAATTCACGACGAAATTCGCGCGAAGAATCCTGCGGAAGGTCGCTCAGAGAAGGAAAGTTGGCCCAGCGGCAAACTGTACAGTCGTAATTATGCGGCACAGGTCGGTGCGTTATGCAGATATAGTGTGTTCTCAGAAGAACAGGTCGTGCTTTGGTTAAGGCACGACTCCTTCGCCCAAGGGCGGAAGATTCAGGCTAAAATTGTGTTTGTACAACGCGTTGTGGAACGCAGATACTAACGGAAGTCGTGAACCACGACCACGCTGATACCAGTTGTTCGGTTGTGAGGACTGAACCAGTCTCACAAGGGTGCAAGTAACACTTACAGGGAATATGGTACTAGGACCATAGGTTGATATCGGAATGCTTTGTATACTGTCGGATATTTCTTTATACTTAGATGAACTTTCACTGTTTGAAGTTACAAGACACCAGAGGTCAGTGCCAATGTGATAAGGGCTGAGCTATGCAAGCCCTGTTATAATATTCAATATTATCAATAATCACTGTGCAGTTGAACAGCATACACAAGTGAACGTATGTGCGGGTTTGTGAGTGCAGTCTATGAATCTAGAGCTGCTGAAGCACAACGCTTCCTCACTTAAGTACCTACGTCTCCCATCATCTTAGATGGTACCGCCATTGGGTTGTGAACCCGAGACGTAGGTTGAACGACCAGCATTGTATAAACGACTAGTTCGTTCGTGCTGCGCATGCATGTTCCGTGCATGCTAAAGCGAAAGATGGTTCTTGAAGAATCGACAAGATGTATCTTTGCTCTGTCATCTTCGAGTTCGGAGTACGAACTCTCGATGACAGGGATGCCTGATGATGTGACATAATCATCTGGCGACATGTACAGTCATCGTCGACCGTACTGACGACTGTCATAAATGTATGACGCGACTCGACCTGTACAGTCATGATCGACCATACTGTCGACTGTCATAATAATATATGACATGACATGACATGACATGGTATGACACGTATGACATGTATGACACATATGTCATCGGTCATAACCCTGACAGATCTCCCCTCTTAAGAGAGTTGTGACCTCACAACGGGCATACCTTTGTATATGTCTTTGATGTCTTTGTTGTTGTCGCTTCTTGCTGGTACCAGTCTTCTTACACCGATTTGAGGCGTCCCTCATGGTGTTTTTAGGTTATTGGGGGGAACTGAGTCCACTTTAGTCCCTCACCTTACAGTTCTTAGGATGTAGCCCACCTTTACGGATATCGTATCGTTGAGTGACGTTCCAAGGTTCAATGAAGAGCGTTTTCGCGATACAATCCTACGCTGGATTACTGATTGATCCACACGTTATCATGTATGTGCTAGACGATTCAAAGCATCCGAAGTCTACGTTACGGATTATTTGCGCTAGCCGTCGTCGCTTTGCGCGATCGATGATCCCACGATTTAACAATTTATAATCGAACGATTCTCGGCCTGATATAGTGCACCCAACTCTTCCTCCCCTCCTTAAGCTACTTTGGAGGATCCTAGGCGGATTGGGGAGCCCGATTTCGATAATAAACGAACAAAGGGGCTTGTTTTAATGCAAACGGAGCGGCCCTGCTTAACGGAATTGGACTTATAATCCTTAACCGGTCTGCTCAACTCCTCAATGTTTTTGTCCAGTACGCACGCTTTGACGAACATCTATCGCGATGAGTGAGAATGGATTCGCCACGTACTAATGTGAAATTTATTTAGTTATGTTTGTCAAGCACAACTTAGGATCACAACTCCTTCTACCTCAGTCATTATCTCCGGTAGCTTCGGATGACTGGCCAAGAATCCGATGACAAACCACGGTTTTGGCAAAGGTAGCATTTAGCAGTTTTTATTTATCCACAGATATGATATCTCGCATGTGTGCGTATCTGTGCAAGGGTATGATTTACACAAGGCTCACTACACCTTAGCAAGGAAGGATCAATTCCTGCTCCTGTCATATCAATTTGATGCAGGGTAAAAAATGTTAGGGATATAACCCTTCAGTTCTCGGGGTGCAGCCCATTGCACCGAAGGTGCATCGCAGTCTTTGGGATGCAGCCCTGCAGTTCTTGGGATGCAGCCCTGATATATATATGTGACCGATGGACGAAAACCTCTTGGGTACATGTTTCCATGGCCTGATTTATATGGTCGGCAATTTTTTGCAAAAAGTCATTGGCTATCAGCTTTTGACTTAGAAGCCACAATGTTATAAAAGCTGCGACCTATTGTAACCATATGCGGTAGTTATGCCTTCAGCATACGTAGACAATATGATTATGTGGAACTTATAATCCCACTTAAGTTGCATCATGATAAATTTATCCAGGTGTTAACAAGTGTTCAGGATTTGATAAGGGGTTGACGCCCCACAAGTAAAAGGTCACTGTCTCATAAGGCTCGCCTCATGTGTGCGGCTTTGAGGATTAGTGTCCTGGTGAGGCACAATCATGATGCTTCCTAGTCCATAATGGAACTGGAAATGAGAATGCTCAAGATATCCGAAGACAGGAAGGCTTTTGGTTGGCCATAGTTACTGTCAAGATGCTTAACCTTGATGGGGTTGCATTCGGATACAAACTGTGCAACCATGCATGTGACTTATGCATTGATGTATGACTTTGATGAATTGTCTCTTGTCATGAACCTGGAAGGAATGACGGGCAATTAGCTAGAGTGGCTGATTTACTCACTCGGCTTTGCTGTTCATGGAATTCGATGCCTGATGGCACAACTAGCAATTCTTTGCTCAGATGCTTTCCTCAAGACATTGGCAACAACTTGTGTGCCAGCTTTTCTAGATTTGGGGAAAAACCATGGATCAACAATTTATCAATCAAAACACATGTATCAAGGTTGATTCAACGAATCCTTCAACTCTTGAATTTCAACACTCAGCATCTCAGGCTGTTGACGTCAAAGTGATGGTCGTAAGCTTACAATATAGCTTATTCACCTTTGAAAAACCATCGTTTTCCAGTATCATTGCCCTTCATATAATATGATAGAGCCGGAGAAATATGCATCTATGATTTCTTCTTCATAATGAGCTTCATGTGTTAGTAAGTCAAATAAGACTTCATTTGATGTTTCAATCGGCATGATGTATCATGTCATCAATTTTATGGCTGCTATACACAGATGCTGGAACTTTTGATAAGATCTTTAATTTTCCAAGCAAAATCACAATGATGTAAGGTGTGGCAGCTGTATGAAAATGAATGAATCTATACTCTTCCTCCCCCTCGCAAAAAGAGATGTATCAAACCAATCAGATGGTGATGGAGGATGTTATTCAATCATTATGTTATGTGAAAAATGATTTGATAGAGAATCAGACTGAGATTACTCATCGAATGCTTTAGAGGTAACAATGTTAATCTGAACATTGATTCTCTCTACGTCATATTGGCAATATGCCTGACGTTTTTGAATGTGGCAAATGCCAGATGATGTCAAATGCAGTCGTTGGGTTGCAGCCCACATACTTTGTCAATTCAGGGTCACTATAGTGTGCCCGACTTAGACAATGTTCTGGAAAATGATTGTCATGATGAACAAAGAAATTAGTGATGGAGAGTTACCGAAGTTTAACTTTGGTATCGAAGCTAATGGAGAGTCAATCAAGAAGTGTCTTAATGACGACAACTTACTACGAGTTGTATTTTCGTAGTTGATGGATGGCTGACATGTCATTTCTTTATGAATAGAACATGGCATTGCCTAGTGATATGTGTATATTCTTCAGCACATGATCACTTATCTCAAGGGTGCCTTATTTTTGGGCAGACACTATTCAGAGACTTGTTATGATAAAGAAATATGAATGATGAATGTGTCATTTCAATCCGATAGAATTGTGACTTGTTTTATGACTATAAAATTTCTGTCACTTTCCAGAATGATGATGAACTTTTTTGGAGACCGTATGCAGATTGCAGGTTTTCCAAGACTTCGTGGCCTAATGGATGAGGCAACAAATTTCTATACATTCCCGAATGAGCTTTCAAAGAGTCTTTATTCCTCAATGAAGCATGCTTGTCTTATGTGACAAAATGATATGAAATTTCAAATATGATGTCAATCTATATGTGGATGGCTTATACCATTGTATGCTATTCCACAAATAAATAGTGATGTCAGACTTGTTTTATTATTTATCTTTATTATTTATTTAGTTTTTAGTTGTATTTCTAGCTTACCTTCTTCCCCCCTCAAGGAAGTGTATTGCTAGGCGGTTGTCAAGCGCCGTTCAAATACAACAGAGGTCCGACCTCTATGTGATGACGTAGAAGCTTTCTATGAAGCTGAATAGCAGTTCTCGGGTTGCAGCCCATTGCACCAAAGGTACATTGCAGTTATTGGGATGCAGCCCGAATCCACGTCATTAGCGTGGGTCATATAATGCCCAAGCATGTGGTGTATATATATAACACTACCCTTCAGCGGCGAAGTGGTTTGCTATTACCATCATCGTATGCTGTGGGATATCAAATATATGATCAGAGAGCATGGATATATATATATATGTACCATGTTTGTCAATATCGGAGAGACTATGTCTTCTTTAAAATCCTCATGACTATATGTATAATGGTGGTATACTGATGTCAACACCTTCTCTCTGAGTGATTCATTGATTTCAGATGTGATGTCGTGGCAAAAATATGTCCACGTCATTGGCACGAGTCATGTTGTGTCCATGCATACACGATCTTAGCGCAGGTCACAATACAGTGCCCGAGCATACGCGATTTTAGCGTAGGTCACATTGTGCCTCTGTTTATTACATCTGATAATATATGTTACTCATCTTTGTGAGTCTAGACAACATTGTGCTGATTGCAATGTTTTCTCTGGTGACTTATATATCACAGATTATACCAATGTGGTGATCAGTCCAGTGCAATATTTTGTCACCGGAATGTACAGGGATTGTGAATGATTGCAATCCAGCCGGAGAATAATCTCAACAGCTTGTTCTGTACTAATGAATTCATCGGAGTTGTACTTATTTCGACGATTCAAAAACCCATGTCATTGTAGTGACGACATCTCATGTGAATATATAGGGTTTTTATTAGAATGCTTTTATGTGATGTCAATATATTATGAACAATTCACTTGCATTTGAGGACAACGGAGTTACGCTTAGAAGGTCTTAAATGGTGGTCTCCCAACAGTTATCAGCTGTTATTCTGGTGCCACATTCTGCCTTCTGCACTGGGACTATATCATCCAGTCTTACAACGATGCACTTGTCCTTCCCACTCTTATGTACGGCTATAGTGCCAAAGTGTATCAGGTGGGACATATACATACATATATATATTATATAACTATCATCTTCTGATCCAGGAAATGCAATTAAGCATGGTATCAGGTTGTATGTTATGTATATAGTTCAGCATTTCAAACTTACTCGAGAATGTAAATGCTGAGCAAAAGTCAACTTATAGTTATTGGGATATAATTTCCCATCCGAGTTTACACTTTATTAGTGATGGTGGATTTAACGTTGTACAGATTTCAACGTTATTTGTGGATGCAGTGATTTTATCAAAAGCAATCCATCAGAAATCACCAGATCGGAATATGAAACGGATATGTGTGAATCCTATCCACCTTCTTTCCCCCTTGAGGAAGTGTGAAAACATAGGCAGTCAGTTGTTTATATAGTTTATAGCTTACAGCTTATAGCTTGCAGTCCTTATAGAAAGCAGCTCGTACAGTTTTAGGGTTGCAGCCCTACAGTCCTTGGGTTGTAGCCCTGCAGTTTTTGGGTTGTTGCCCATAGTATTATCATGTCTATGATGATTTAGCATGATATAATAATGCCAAAAAACGAAGTTTTACGAAATAAAACTGGCATTTTAGAGCATATATCGTTACAGTGGCCCTGTCACTCAATACAGTGTTTAGGGTGTTACTTAGTATCAGTAACCCTAATACAGGTAAAAAATAAGCAGCATAACGTTTTTGCAAAGATTTTTAAGCAAAACTGCATTTAATACCCATATAAACGTAAAGTGTTTTTTAGGAGGTAGGTTACACCCCTGTTACACACATTTAATTTTAGGGTTGTTACAGGGCGTTACACATGCTGCATAAATCAGGGATTGACATTTGATATATAAACATTCATTTTATCGAAAAAAATCAATCCGAAATTTTCAAAATGTGTTTTACGTACAGCATTTTGAGAGATTTATTGCCATAGCAATAGCGTTACCCATATATATTCAACACCTAATATCTAGGGTGTTACATGAGATATGACATGTGTCATTATGATTTCCTGATACCTTAATAGGTATAAAATCATAATCTCACATAAAATGGGCACACATTTTTCGTTTTGAAATCATGCGTGGAGCATTTTTACCTATTTTACAGCTTTTTCAGCCGTATATATATATATATATATATATCACATCTCAGTGTGTGTGTGAGTTGCAAGCTAAACAAATGCTGCAACTTTCTTCACTTTTGCACATGATATTTTTCATGGCACAATAGTGAATATCTCAAAATTCAACATGTATGGTGAACATGAAATATGGGTTTTTCTGATTGAAACCCATACAGGCTATTGCACTCTCTGGTGACATAAAGATAAATCAACTGCAAGTGGATTCACAGTTGTGTCAGATCCTAAGATATATTTGAATGTACACAACGAGTATATCAAGTGATATCTTTGTGTTCAAATACATCTGGACACTGCTAGATATAATCTGAGCAGTATTTACACAACACCATGTTTGTGTGTGTATGTCCATAACCTTTGTCAGTTCATTTATGGTTGCTGATCTGAGTTGGTACATGCATGTGAGTGATCAGTTCTGCATCAACTGTCATATGCAATGTAGATTTTGATGTTGCTCCAGCGATAGTGAATATGGCATGGGCAGTGCTCAGCAGTTACCAGCTGCATATTGAGCACTGATACTGCCTTCGGGTCTGGAGATATTCTCCATCCAGCCCTACAGCATGTTGTTTAATCCTGTTACCATTACTATCGCCATCGCTGACATCCAGTACGCACATGTGTTTACTGGATGTTATCCACATTATTATATACATTGTTATTGATATATTCACTCTGAGTCAGTGAATGTCAATGTATAATGAATGATAGTGTTTGTGCAGTGTATAGTACTGCTGATTAGTACTAGTGTGTGTGTGTGTGTATTTGTTTGCACACACTTTGCAGTATCTTTATGGATATCACAATATCCTAACAATCATGCAGACAGTCAGTATACCACGTACTGTTTACATCTAACATGATATATATAGTTTAGGGATTGTTGTAATTCCATGATAATCTCATTATGAGTTGCTGATAAATTTTTACATGAAGCTCAGGTGAGCATTCCTTCAAATAATCCACCATAGAATGTACGTATTACCTGGAGAGCATCTCGGCTCCACCAGGGTACGACAAAGTAATTATGGTGTTGTGATTATTGTCAGGCACCCTTTGCAACATGAATTCAAATATAAACTAGCTTTCACTGCAATATGTTTGTGCTCTATGTACTACAGCTGTTATCGTGTTCAAGCTGTAAAGTATAATAAGTATGTACTATTTACAACATTGCAATCATTTAGTCATAAGATGTGTGCATGATATAGAAGTGCATGCACTGTATATTGATGATTGCTGCAAGTGGAATAATTGTATGTGTGTGTGTGCTGATCTGCACACACATGTTGTATATAGATCATTGTGCTGCCACTTAGTATAATGCTGATGATCAAAAGTATTGTGTGGTCATCAGAACATTGGAATCTGCTGCAGTATAATGATAATGCATTCACAGCAGTATGTATGCTGACAGGCCATAAATCATTGCACGCAGTGATTGTAAACAGTGCGTAGAGATGATTTGCAATAATAGCTGATGTATGTTGTATACTGATGCGAGTGCGCTGTTGATGACAAGTATGAATTGTCGTCGCCATTCATTAGCATATGATACAGCATATTTTTCAAGCGTGATTCATGCGGGCACACGCATGCTGCAATCAACTTCTGCAAAATATGTGACCATCGCGCAGTATGCGACCACCGCGCATGCTGCCACCTGCAATTTAGTAACAATCGCGCAGTATGCGAACATAGCGCATGCTGCCATATGCAATTTAGTGACAATCGCGCAGTATGCGAACATCACGCATGCTGCCATATGCAATTTAGTAACAATCGCGCAGTATGCGTGTATGATGCCATATAAAAGCAATTCAGTGCAATCATAAAAATTGCGATACTGCGCTGATGATTCTACCGCGCGGAAACGATTCCGCCAACAATTCATCGCATCCGCGAACATGCATATATCCGTGAACCGTTTATCGTATACATTTCATTGTTGCGCCGATATATGCCATATGCACACCTTATCGCGTATATGTGCGATCAGCTGTTGTGCAAGTGCGCTGCGGAAAATCTCCTCGCACAATTATGCGCTGTCGATATGCGAACTATTATTCGGGCTGCAGATATTCAATATTTGCGAACGCTGTCGTATATGCGCCCTCCTGCAAACCTGCGAACAATATTAAATATACTACGCGTATATCACTGCACCCACTTGAGTTCTCGAGTGTCGCGCCTTGACGACTTTTAGAATACCACTGATAAGGGCTGAGCTATGCAAGCCCTGTTATAATATTCAATATTATCAATAATCACTGTGCAGTTGAACAGCATACACAAGTGAACGTATGTGCGGGTTTGTGAGTGCAGTCTATGAATCTAGAGCTGCTGAAGCACAACGCTTCCTCACTTAAGTACCTACGTCTCCCATCATCTTAGATGGTACCGCCATTGGGTTGTGAACCCGAGACGTAGGTTGAACGACCAGCATTGTATAAACGACTAGTTCGTTCGTGCTGCGCATGCATGTTCCGTGCATGCTAAAGCGAAAGATGGTTCTTGAAGAATCGACAAGATGTATCTTTGCTCTGTCATCTTCGAGTTCGGAGTACGAACTCTCGATGGCAGGGATGCCTGATGATGTGACATAATCATCTGGCGACATGTACAGTCATCGTCGACCGTACTGACGACTGTCATAAATGTATGACGCGACTCGACCTGTACAGTCATGATCGACCATACTGTCGACTGTCATAATAATATATGACATGACATGACATGACATGGTATGACACGTATGACATGTATGACACATATGTCATCGGTCATAACCCTGACACAATGTGTAACTAATTCAAAAACTAGCATGAGAGCTTGTTCAGCTCTTTAAGTAGTAACATGTCGACTCGAATTCCCTCAGATCTCATCCGAATTCGACAGTCACAGTGCTCAGTCACTTCATGTTCACATATCCTATGACAGGTCTTGTCATTTGGCCTTTGGGCTGCAGCTGCCAGTCATACAATGATCTCTGCTCTGAATTAGTGAATAGTCATAGATCTGATGATGTGGCAAGAACTGGGGCTCTCCTGGTTTCCCTCCAGTTTTGTGTGGCTGTTTGAATATGAAATGGTTCCCACCATTTCTGGGATGGTTTCCCACCAATTCTCTCAACCTTCAAAACTCACTTTCGGGTCAGGCATTTCTGTCAGTCATTTCTGTCAGACCTCTCGTCATCTGGTCATATAAATGCCGGTCATTGGTGACTGTCATAGTACCCGTCACTCGCCATTCTGACACGTCGTCATTCTGTCTCGTGACTTACCCTAGCACACGGTGTGTCACGACACGAACCTAAGTTCAGTCAACATTCCAGTGTTGGTCTTGATCTTTGGCATAGGGGCCTGCAGTGGGACACTCAGGGTTGCCTATACATATTTCAGCAAGGGGTATGACCTAGTTGCGATGGGTTGATTTTGGGCACGCCACGTTACCTGAGAACGCATCATTAACGGGGTTTAACGTTGGGTTGGTTTACGCTTCCTGGTTGGGACCCACACCGTACGTATTGGCCGCCACTACCACACGACTCTCCAGACATCCGCGTTTTCGCGGCCTGCTCTGTCGGCGACCCTCCACATCTCTTGGCCGCCCCTCACTACTACCGCCCTCGCCTTCTATTGCCTCACTCCGCCCCTCCAGTCCTTCCTCTCCATGGTTACGACTAGATCGACACCGAGTATCGCGTCGCGACGACGCTCCCTAGCTACAATCTTCGACAACGCGGCCGCACGACACGCGTTTACTGAGTTATATATCTAGCAATATCCATACCAAAATGATGCTATTATTCATTCGATACCATTTTTGTTGTTATTCATATTCAGTCCATACGGGGAAATCAATATATCAACATTTGTCGATATTTAAAATCGTTTTTTTCCAGATATCATATCCATCGATAGCTTGTTGGTATTATGTAAAAAGTATCGATAGGGGGGGAGAACTCCTCGATACCGTCCCCTGATCTGCACACAGAAAAGTATAGAACACGCCGCCAATGGTGATCCGCAGGATGGAGTTAATGATTCCATACCTACGCACGAACCGCCACACGCTTATCCGTGCAACACAAGAACACATTGCAAATGTGCTAACAACATGTTACATATATATTAGGGTTGCAACCATATGAAGGGGACACATGCAAACGCATAGCCATGATGGTCATACCTGCCGGGACTCTTCGACTGCAAACTCATATCCATGGCCATACGTCATACCTACCGGGACTCTTCGACGTTTTAATCTGTTTATTATCAACTTTAGACTCCCCAAACTTGAGACTCTTGCATAAGGCAATAGCATGTATCATGCCATCATTGCATTGGCGCAAACGCGTTTCGTTACCGGAAAAGCATTGTTGTATCAAAAGTTGTTGACAAAATTCAGGCTTCGAGGTGGGCAAACGTTCCACCCAACGTCCATATTGTATAATTGTATGAGTCTTCCACGTTCCCTGATGACGTGAGCTTCGCTGAAGATGTGGGCTTAATCCTGATACAGCACCCTGGTGCGATAACATATCTCCAACTTTTTGCATTTTCTGCGATCACGGGATTCTTACTTCGGTTCGGGCAGCCATGAGCACTTCTTCCCGATGCAGTGCTCAAAGGTCGGAAACCCTAGGTCTCCACAATTCAAAACATATCATGTTGGTCACGCCCGGCACTTGCACCGGCTACCATACACCCAAGAACTTGTCCGTCGGACATCGATGGTCCTTGTCAAGATTGTATTAAACACTTATTTATGGACCCTCAGACCCTCCTCTGGCTGTCACTGCTCTAATCGAGGATCCTCGCAGAATGCCCCGGCGGTGTTAGTCCAGAACGAGCGGAAGGGTGCCTTGTCACCCGCCGAGGAGATGCTAGCGATTTCCTCCGTGGTGAGATCGAATTCGGGCACACGCAGAATCTCTGTGAGTCGCTCCGGCTTTGAGGAGGTGGTGATGACGCCACGCCCCGTCTGCAACGCCCAGCGTAGCAGCACCTGTCCGGGGGTCATGTGATGTGCGCGCGCAGCGGCCTCAACCGGCGCGTCAACCGGTCCGCCTCGCAGTGGCGCCTTGGTGAGCGGTGTGAGGGGACCGTAGTTGGTGACGAGAATACCCCTTGCCGCACAATAATCCATCAGTGCTTGCTGCTGCAGGTAAGGATGCCCCTCCACCTGCGTTGCAAAAGCGGTGAAATTGCAGGAATTTATCTATCCCTGTCAAGAATTTGACCACGGACATACACGTGTAGGCGTTTATGGTCCCGCTGCCCTCTTAGGTCGGAGTCCTATCATCCAGTGACAGAAGAGCATACATCGTCCGCTTTCACAAAGGATGAAGGCACAACCCGAGGAATGGCCCAGGATGCAGCAAAAGCGGACCGGGGCTAGTTCTCACACCACATCCTAAGCGCCCACTTGAAAACTAAGCTCCCAGTACACTGGGTCTACCAAGTCCACAACCGTATTCTCTTCGGAAGGAATAAATGAGGGCACGACTCTCACCTGGTTACAGCATGGTTTGATGCGCGCAGGTTGGTACACCTGGTCAAGGTCTTGGGCGCGCCAGTTAGATACCCCCACGTGGCGAGCGAGGCCAGTGTCTACGAGGCTCTCCATCTGCGCCCATAGCGCGGGGAGAGGTGTCTTGAAGGGAGTTCCATCGCGCTGAAAGGGTGCGTGGATCAAGTACAGGTCGAAATACGATAACCCCATAGCTTTCAAGCTTCGTCGGCAAATGGCATCAATTCCGCCCTCGGCGTCTACGGACATCGCCTTGCTTGTCACAAAGAGATCATCACGAACCACGTCCGAATGCTCATCGAGCCATTGCCGGATTGCCGTTCCTGTGGCGCTCTCGTTCTGGTACATCTCGGCCTCGTCGATGTGCCTAAAGCCCGCGTCGAGCGCGGCCCGAACACTTGCAATGAGAGCTTCCTCGCGTTCGCTCGCCGCAGAGCCGAACCATGCCGTGCCCACGCCGTAGCCGAGCGCCGGGATCACCTGTTTACCTGCGAGAGCGAGCCTCGGAGTGGCGGGCATCCCGATCTTAAAACGGAGGGAAACAGTAGTAACAGCTGTTGAGGTTTTATTGCATGACAGGAAACAGGCTCGACTCTTTGCAAACCGTTCCCTTCAAGAAGATTTTAGTCTCTGTCCTAAGAGTAAGTAGGAGAGCGAGACGGTGTCTAAGGAAAAACACTCATTTTACACAACAGCTCACATGCGGTCAGTGTTGTAGAAAGCTGACGTGTAACCGGTAGCTACCGGTACTTGTACTCCGGTAGTGATGCCCCTTAGCTACCAACAGCCGTTCGATGGGCCATCATACCTAAGGAGTTAAGGTCCAATAGGCCCCGCAATAGCCCTTCTTAACCACTGGCAGCCGTCGATATCTTACCGGTAGCACCCGTCAGATTTCTGCAACACTGTTTGTGGTATCCGTCTGCCTCGTCTTTGGTCTTTCGCTCCTGTGATTGGCTATGGCATGGCATACGGCGTCTTAGCCCAAGTCCAATTTTATACCAATTGGATAAAATTGGTATTAGTGACTTTCCCGCAAATTTCGGCAGCCAATTCTTTCGCTAGTCCGACGTCAGGAGATGCCGCATTTTTCGGGGACACGTCGGTCCACGTCGGATCGGCTGCCGATTTGCTCAATTCGCTCGTGAGAATTCGCTTGAATTCGCTCGATCGAGGCCAAATTCGAACGAAATGAGAACTCAATTCGGCAGCGACTCAATTCGCTCGGCTGACTGTACAACATGAATATTCGATTCAGACCCAACCAAAATTGGCGCTCGCAGACTTCACCAGTAACATCGGACGTTTGCAACAAGATGGATATTTTATGCCCACGTCGGACTAGCGAAAGAATTGGGCTGCCGAATTTGCGGGAAACTCTCTATTATCCAATTTTAAGACTCACATTAACAAAAGACGTTTTCTAATCAGCTGCGGCTACATAGCCCAGCTTGCATGACATATGTGTATGGAACCCGGCCGGTGCACTGCGTGTGGAATTACAAAAAATAATAATACGAAAACGATCCAGAAGTGCCAAAAATCAAGGACTCCCGTCAGACAGGAATCAGGGTCCCACGACCCCGCGACTGCCGACCCCAGCCTTCTGCATGCGGGCACATGCCCCTCGTGCCAAAGGACTGAGGCCCACGACAAATAATAATAATAATAATAAAACATTTACGCTAGCAAAGGGGACAAAGTCTTGAGAGTGCAGTATCCCTGCAAAGCAGGCTAGTGAAAACACCAGGGGCTACTCCCTCTGCGGCTACAGCGCGCCCACAAAAAGGGGCTCATCCCGCTTGTCAGCGGGGTGACATCTAGAGAAAAAGCACGAAAGTGCTAAAAAACCCGCTCTAGAAGATGGAGAAGCAGCCATCGTGGGTGTCACTCCCTGCTAGTGCTTCCGTCAGTCTAATATATAATATATATTAGCCTTTTCTGTATCACAGGGCCTTGCGGGGGTGGCCTGGTGGGAGCAAGTGGGAGTGACGAAATGGCCATGGCTTGAGGTACGATATGCCTTGGCCTAAACAAGAATTTTTTTAAAAATCGCCTAAATTTTTTTGACCCATTTTTCGGGGCCGAACCTATATTTTTTTGCCCTTTTTTTCAGGATGCCTAAATTTTGATGAAATTTTTCCTCTTTGTTTCGGAGCCGTAGAAGATAAGGACAAGGGTCTCGAACTCCATGCCTTCTATCTTCGGGATGTACTGTTTCAAGTGCTGTGACGTTGTGAGGCGAATGTCAGGACGCTCCAAAAGGGGACGCAAATAGTCGCTCTTCGATATCGGAACCCCAGCGTACAATAAACTCTCAGTGACGCGGTAGCGATACAAATGTACCTCAGGATCCAGGTTCGCGGTGGCCTCGTCCTCGTGCTCCTTGAAATACTCCACCAGAACATCACGCACGTGTTCATCATCCCTACGCCTCAGGACAAACTTCTCCTTAGCTCCAAGATGCTTGGCGCTGAGCACGTGGGTTTTGACGGATTGTTTCAAGAGTGATAAGGTCTCTTTGCAACAACCGCAAAAGAGCCTCCCTGCTGAGATACGCAAACATTGGTCGGGAAATTCGGTGATGCGCTTGGAGGGCTCGATCTTCGGCTCCTTCGTGATGCGTACACCCCCTCCTGCACGCTTCTTTCCAGAGGGAGGTTTCACGAGAAGGTGCCCTTTCTCGCTCGTGCGCTGCTAAAGCCGGCTGCTGCGGCAGCTCGCTATCCGCATGCTGCTGGGAGCTCCTTTTCCGCTTCAACTGGTCGAAGGCGTTTGTTGGGGGTTGTGCTCGCGTGCGTGCATACGCTGCCTCCAAGCGACTCGGTTCGCGGTCGTCGCTGTCCTCCGATGAGTCGCCATCGTCACGTCCCAGGTGTAGGTGTACTGGGCGGAGAGTTGTCTTGTTGGTGGTGTCCTCGACGTCGAGATCAGATATATCGGATTCTGAAGCTGAAGAATAGTCTTCGACGAGCATGGTGATGATGATCCTCCCCTGTTCGCTGTTGGCTGTTCTTGCGTCTTACCGTGTCTACTTTATTGATTTTAAATGTAAATAATTATGGAGGAAAAAATCGTCTTTTGAAACGTAAATAGGCTTTAAAATTAAATAATTCCTCCCTGATAGGTTGCGAAAAAAAAATAAGGTAAATAATTAAATATTGTGCCATACACATCATTACAACAAATTTAAACAACAAAGTATTAAATATATAATTCCGATCTCGCCCCTCGGCGCGAAAACAAACAAAGTGACAAAATAACGGGAAACTGGTCACTCTCTTCACCTACACGGCAGGTATGGCTGGCGGCTCGGGACACGAGGGAGAGCTTTGTTTAATCTGCAATTTTCTTCCGACAGAATGCCGATGTGGCAAAACAACGCTCGGGGATGTGGCCAAGAAGCGCAGGTCACTCGAGAGCCTTCAACAGGCCTCCCTCCTCAGCTTTGGTGTCAAGCGAGGGGTTCCGGCAGCATCAGTGAACTCAGACCCGACCGTTCTCCGACCCGTCTCGGCACGTCCTAAGCGCAGTGCAAGAGAAAGATTCCTAGGAATAGGAGAACGAGTTTTAAGACAAGTTCTCAAGAAGGGCGCTGGACGCCCGTTAAAACACACCGCGTTCGTGCATCGTTCAACCCCCCTGCAGAGATGCGACGTCGACCTAGGTGCGAGTCTGGTGGCTGAGCGCGACTACGAAACAGACCCTAGAAGGTGGGTTAATGACTTTTTGTATGAGGCTGACTTTGATGAATGGATGGGCGAGGATGGTGGAGGTAGGTTTTACAGGTCTGAAGGTTGCCAATACCGGTACAGTGAACACATACGGTAGCTTGAAAACACGCAACGAACTTTCGTACTGCCGGTATCCATTCTTTACCGTATTGTATACTTGTACTTTTGAATAATTCTCTGGGTCAATTGCACCGATATAGAAAGAAGCAAAACAAAATAATTAAATATAGGACATATAATAGTGTGAACAAACAAACAAAGTTCACAAATTAAGTAATTGTCGTATAATCATCTGTACTCCTCGAGTTAGAACAAACAACTTTAAAAACAATTAAATAATTAAATCTGGGGGACCAACAAACTTAATTAAATAGTTTATTGCGGCTCATTTTCGGAATTAAAATCAATAAAGTAAGCACGGTACTGTCGACAAAGAATATTGTAAATCTGAACGAAAGGAAGGGCGGCGACATCGACATCGACAGCCGACACCGTCTCGACCGTCTCTGTCAGATTTTTCGACAAATTTTCGAAAAATATCGATCGATGGGGGTCCAACTTTAAAAATTGCAGACGGGGGTGGATATTTTTGCTACGGACCCCCTATATTTTTCAAAATTTTGACATTTCTTTTTGGCTGAATTTTGACCTAAATTTTGAATAAAATTTTTCAAAATTCTTGTTTAGGCCAAGATATGCCCCTACCCTATGTGGAGGTGGGTGCATGCAGGGGGGGGGCACTGGGGGATGCACAGATGGGTTGCTGACCCAGTGCCTTGACTGCACGCGTGAGACGCGGGGGAGGTAGAGGAAAATTCTGGAAATGTGGCACATCAAATGGCAATTTGCTATGGCATTTGGCAAATTCGGCAGCCATGCCATGCCATAGCAAATGGCATATGATTAATGATAATCATATGGCATGGCATGGCATGGCATGGCATCTTGGCATGGCATCTTGGGTTCTTGGCATGGCATATGGCATGCCGATGGCATTCGATTGGCATTGGCATTAGTATGAGATACAGTAGTGCTTAGTGGCACCTTCATCACCATCACCATCTCCATACTCGATACTGATACTGTACAGTACAGTAGTGATAGACCTTCCAAGGACAAAGTGAAAGTCAAACGCAAACGTCGCGGTGCCGAAAGATCAAGTTTTGCAGAGGCTCGCCGCTCGCGTGCGCAATTCCCTGAGGATCGTGAGATTATTTCAGAAAATAATCCGACGATGACCCACGGCGCTAACCTTTGCAAACCTTTGCAAATCACTTCGCGATCGCCGCAGCCAGCAACAGAGATGAGAAAACGGAAACCACTTCTACTTCCAGCGTTTTGCCGTTTTCGGCGTTTTTGGCATGGCATTGGGGTGGCGGAAGGCACCTGTTTGAAACCAAACGCGAAACGGATAGATTATGGAGGCAACCAAGATCAATAGATCATGTGTTTTTCACTTTCACGATAAAATGTAAAACGGCTTGATATATATCCCGTGAAACACATTCGATTGGCGAGTATTATTGTTGAAGCTTCGCTCGACTTACCCGCAGCAGCGCAAGAGCGCTACGTCCCAGATAGTGAGAGCCTCGAGGCGTGCGAGAATATCTTTGCTGTGGAAGTATTGACGGTCCGACCTGCCCAATCAGGAACTTGTCGGTTATATCGAAACGCTAAGCTTCGTGGTCCCGGGTGATTACTTGTTGTCCACGCACAGTAGACACTTGCTTGATTTGCAACTTGCCCTCTTCCCTACACCATATTTGCGTGTGCACCTGCAGCTGGCAGCAGAGCTTGAACAAGTCGCAAATCCTCTGTCAGTATACCTTGGGTATACAAGTATGCAGGAAGGGCGTATTGTGACCTGATATCCACGCTCTCGTGGCACAAGTATTTATTTCATGATTCGGGATCGCATGAAAGGCGTTGTATTGAAAAAAAGTTGTCGTGGTAGGATTTTGCGCCCACGTTGTTTAAACTTGAGCTCCGAAGCAAACGCTAGCGTGCGCTAGCCGTGTTGTGACACCAGGCCGCTAACTTTGCGTCTTACCTGCGGCGCCCAGTGCGGCTGTTTTCTCCTCAAGCAGCCGCGATGCTCTCCTTCTCCCTGATTTGCGTCTCTCGACACGCGAGTCCTTTCGAGCTCTACGTTGCCGGTGAAGGACGCTTCTCTCCTCCTCCAAACAGGATCGTCGACCCTCTAGCGTTGTGCTGGTGGTGTGCTCTTGAACCGGTTGTCATAGGGCTGTTGTCTCGAAGTCGTCTCGGGGGCTCGTTTACAGCTCGGGAAAACAGTGATGTATAGACCACGTGGTTCTTAACCCGAATCGATGGGCGCGGGCGAAACTCAGAAGCCAATGGCCGATCACGGGCGTCAAGAGCCCCACGGCGCCGAAGAGAAAGTGTACGAGCAGTCGGGTGCAGTCGAAGTGGTTCCAAGCTCCGCGCTTGCTCCCACAGCCGACCTCAGCTACCCCGCAACGTCGAACATAGCTCATAACGGCGCTCCTATCACGGATTCCATGCCAGCCTCCGAAGCGCCAGCAGAAGCGATTCTAGCGGCTGCCGCGGCGTTGGTGTCGCCTGCACTCGCGACTTCGCTACCATCTCCAGTCGACGTACCACTTTCGCAAGGCCTCTCGGCAACGCTGGCATCAACAGTCGCCGTGTCGCCACTGCCGCCAGGACTGTCCTCGACGCTGGCGACAGCAGTAGCGCGAGTGGCAGAGGCGCTGCCGGCGGATCCCCTGCAAGCGGACTTTGGGGCATTTATTCATGGGCCCGAAATGCATGCCGCGGAACTCGGTGGGGTGAGCCGCATCTCGCCGAAAGAATCCTGGAAAAGCTTCCCTCGTGTCGGCGCCGCCGAGCCCACGGCTGCCAGCGAAGGTGTCGAGGGGTTCCCTCAGGTTGCTCTCCGCTCACCCGTCTGCTTGTCCCGAACAGTGCCCAATCGCACGAGCAACTAACGCCTCGGAGCCTTTCTAATTGGAACTCCGTAATCTTCCCAGTGCCAGGCGACCCTGTTTTTCATTGATCCTACTTCTTCAGTTTAACCGTCAGCTCGGCTCGCCTTCGCTCCCTCGACCCAGAGCTCTCGTCGTGTTTCCGAGGCTCCCACCTGTTCAGTCAGAATGTCATGCTCGGCGCCACAAAGTGGATCGAGGGAGCACGCGACAGTGTCCAGTGCTTCCGTGAACGGGCACGATTGTGGCGGCAATGGACGGACTCCGAGAGGCCCACGTGGCACACTTGTTAGCGATTGAGAGGACGTGGGCTGGGCCTGGGGACAGCAGCAACCGACTGGCGAGGCAGGCGGCGCCGGAGAGATGCCCGAGCAGGAGTACGCCTCACAACATGGGCCGAGTGCCGAGCATAGGTAAGACCGCCTATGCCCCGTGGACACCTGAGGAGAACTGAAGGGGGGGTACACCTCTCAGCCTGCGCCGAGCGCCGAGCACAGATAAGACCACCTGGCCCCTGCGGCCATCAGAAAGCAGGGAAAGGGGCGGGGATAAGACCGCCTGGCCCCTGCGGCCATCAGAGGGCAGGGAAAGGGGCGGGGATAAGACCGCCTGGCCCCTGCAGTCAACAGAGGGCAGGGAAAGGGGCGGGGATAAGACCGCCTGGCCCCTGCGGCCATGAGAGGGCAGGGGAAGGGGCGGGGCCCAGCCCACGTCTGTTGCAACTCGATGCCTCACTACTGGCCCTTGATGCGATCGAAGATGGCGGGAGTGATGGCGTGGGGCTGGGATGGGGGTTGTGTGGGGAGCGGGACCTCACTCAGCGCTGCACTAACCGAGGACTGGACGACACCCCCCCTCTTTGACTTTTGCCAGCCTTATGTTCAAGGGCCGGGGTGTGGGGCTGGGGTCAAGGCGTTGGCGGCGTATGGCGTGACGCATCGCAAGGACCGGCGGTGCTTTGCGCAGGGGTGCGAGGTGTTGGTGGACAGCTTCGCGTCGTTCTGCCCGCAGCACCGGGACGGGGAGCGGTGCCGGGAGGAGAGCTGTATTGCCGTAGCGCAGCCGGGTACCGTCTTCTGCGAAACGCACGGTGGCCGGAAGCGTTGCCACGAGGAGGGTTGCGTCCGGTTGGCGCTGGGACGCACCCTGCTCTGCAAGGCGCATGGCGGCGGGAAGTGCTGCCAGGTGGAGGGGTGCATGAAGACCAAGCAGGGCGGCACCCCGTTCTGTAAGGCGCACGGCGGTGGCAAGCGGTGCAAGGAAGCCGGGTGCACCACGTCGGCGCAGGGCGCCACCGCGTTCTGCATCGCGCACGGTGGTGGCAAGCGCTGTCTGGCAGACGGCTGCTTGACGTCGGCGCAGGGCGGCACCACGTTCTGCATCGCGCACGGCGGTGGCAAGCGTTGCCAGGCGGAGGACTGCAGCAAGCTGGCACGCGGCAGTACCCTGTATTGTATCAAGCACGGCGGCGGCAAGCCCTGCCACTTCGAGGGCTGCGCCAAGTCGAAGCAAGGGTCTACGGATTTCTGCAAGGCTCACGGCGGAGGTCTGCGGTGCCAGGTGGCGGGCTGCTTGGCCTCGGCACACGGGGATGCCCCCATCTGCAAGGCTCACAGGGAGGGACGGATGTGCGGGCAGCCCGGGTGCGCGGCGGTAGCAGAGAGCGCATCGCTGAACTGCCGGGCTCACGGCGGAGGGAAGCGCTGCAAGGTGGAGGGCTGCAGCGACCCTGTGCAGGGCAGCACCCTCTTCTGCCTCGGGCACGGGGGCGGTAAGCGCTGCCAGGTGGAGGGGTGTGCAAATGCAGCGCTCGGGAGCGCCGTCGTGTGCAAGGCGCACGCCGGTGGGAAGCGCTGCCATCACGCGGGGTGCAACAAGTCGGAGCAGGGCAGCACGCACTTCTGCATCTCCCACGGTGGTGGGAAGCGCTGCCTGGCAGAGGGTTGTACGAAGCTCGCCCGCGGCAGCACGAATCACTGCATCGCGCACGGCGGCGGCAAGCGCTGCCTGGCAGAGGGCTGCTCGAAGTCCAGGCAGGGTGCAACAGCCTTCTGCAAGGCACATGGCGGGGGAAAGCGCTGCCGGGAGCCGCATTGCCTGGGGCTGGCGGAGGGCAGCTCTGCCTTGTGTAAGGAGCACGGCGGTGGGCGAAGGTGCAGAAAGGAGGGGTGCGAGGAGCTCACCCAGGGCAATTCCCCCTACTGCGCAACGCACAGCGCAACCCGTGAATGCAAGAACCAGGAGTGCATGGCAGCGGCGGAGGGCAACTCTGCTTATTGCAAGTCGCACGCCGGCAGCCGGCAATGCAAGCATGAGGGCTGTTCAGCCCCGGCGGAGAGCAGCGCGTCGTGGTGCAAGGAGCACGGAGGAGGCCGGCCCTGCCAGGCAGAGGGCTGCGCAGCCAGCGCAAGCGGCCGGAACCCCTTCTGCAAGACGCACGGAGGCAGCAAGCGCTGCCGTGGGGAGGGTTGCAGCAAATCCGCCCAGGGAGGCACCCGATACTGTATTGCGCACGGAGGCGGCAAGCGCTGCAAGATGGAGATGTGCGGCAAGCTCGCCAGGGGCAGCACCCTCTTCTGCATCTCACACGGCGGCGGCAAGCGCTGCAATGTGGAGGGCTGCACACGGGCGAAGCAAGGTTCCGGCTTGAGCTGTAAGGCACACAGCCATGATAAGGGATGCATAGTGGAGGGATGCGATGCGTTTGTGGAGGGCAACGGCGTCCTCTGCCTGACACATAGAGACACAGGCATGGGCGCTCGCTGTCAGGCGGAGGGGTGCGCAATGCCAGCAGAGAACAACGCATTCTATTGTGCTGCTCACGGGGGTGGCATTATGGCTGTTCTAACCTCTTGACGCACCCACCAGCTTTATCTTTACGTGGGCTATCAGCAGCATGGCGTTCGGAATTTCAAGATGTGTGCACTGGCGATGGCTGTCAGGCTCTTAAATTGGCGTAGCAGCTGTTTTCTGGACAAGGGATGCAGCTTGAAGGTATAGCTGCACCTCGGGCAACGTAACATTGGATTGTAAAACTATAGATAATGGTCGGTAAAGATTTGATCTACACGTTGCGTGATCAGTACATTTGACTTCATACAATGTCATTATGAGAGAGCTGTCCAAAATGCTTTCTACTTGCATTTGCCGCCGCGGGAGAATGTCTCTTCATACAGAGATAATGCCCCTTAGTCAGAAAATAAACATCCAAGATAATCTGGACTTGGTTGCAGGTCTATATGTGCTGTCTCAAGACGGCGCTTTGAGTATTTATTAATGTTGCAACTCACTTAACGCAAGCAAGGTTTTAAGGTAATAAATTGTGAAGGCATCGTTGAGTGTAGCATAGATGCAAGAATAGGCCGTTCTGTCAAGGGTAAATTCAGCATAACAAGTATCTCGTATAAGTGAGCACGTTTCAAGTCCAGCTAACTATTGCTGAATATATTTATGTGTGTTCGTTTTTTTGTGCTTGAATAAAGCAAGCTAAGTACATCGGGCACAGCAATCAACCACACCCATGTGTTCGCTCATTTTTTACAAGGACCGGCCCTGTTACAGTTCTTAGATATGTTCATGGTTGTGAGTCCGGTACGGCGCATTTTCATCGGATTATGGAAGTATCTGTACCCCAAAGTTACGTCGGCTAGAACAGCATTAAAGAAATTAAACACAGCCGGCTATAAGAAAAATAAGTAGAACATCTAAATCGATCACACCCCTGGCATTGTTATTTTGTTAATCGCTTTTGGGGTATCGACAAACCTTTTCTGCTGACAAACGACATGACCGTCGATTTATTTCTTTCCCGGTTGTTTTGTTTGTCGGAACCCGTGATTGGCCGATAGACTTAATCCATTGCGATTGTCGATTGTCAGTTTGTCACCAATAAAAGCGCCGGGCATCCATTATTCATTCCTTTTCGATTGTTTGTTGGCCATTAGATCAAATTCGATCGAGCCACATGTCGACTTCTCGACTTGTTTCCGGCGTGTCATCGATCATTTCTCGTTGGCTCCAGTTTTTGTGACAGTTTATTTGTTGGCGTTTAATTCCTCAGGGAAGCTGTATCCGGAAGGAAGCTTTGATCTGACTCCGGACGAGGGAGAGGGAGAGCCTTTTCCTACTTCAGACGATGTTGACGAGATTGAGGCACTCGTCGAGTTGGAGTTGGCTTCGGCATCTGGCACCAGTGTTTTGGAGAAGCGTGCGAGAGTATGGAGAGGGACGCTGAGACAAGCAATCGACAAAACTGAACGGATGCCTCCGGTCCTGCGCAAGCTGGGCCTTCGCGGACTCGTTTAACGGTACGTGCATATGAAATATTTCAGTGTACCGATTTTTTTTTTATCTCGCCGGCACTAATGTGTTGCGAGATTCCCCTGAACGCTAGCGCACACGTATGGACGTTGCAAGGGGTGTGGTGGCGACCTACAGGATGGCAGCAGTCTGGAGGACGCAAACAAGTCAGACGGCGATGACTATATTACAATAATTTGTTTGTTTGTCAAATATGCCTTGTAGATTGTGACTTCACATTAAATCATTATTGTTTGTTTTTTGTCGGTCAGTGTATTCTGCTTGTCGGATTTAATTTATTATTGATTATGTATTGTCCATTGTCTGGGAATTTATCATGCTTTAATCAATTAGATTTTACTATTGTCATCATCAAGCCTATGCTATTATAGGGGCGCGGATTTAATTTATTCCAGAAATAACAATGCCAAGAGTGCATACGTGTGTCTATCAAACGCAGAACTGGCTCCAGGATACAGGGCGTTTGTTCGATGAAGTCGGTGCACGAATCACTTAGAATGTATCATTGAGATTTCCCACCAAAGCTTCGCAAGCCTGCTCAAGCCTACTCAACACATGCAAAATCATTGATGCAGCTTCCCAACGCGTAGCATTGATGAGGGAGCCCATATTCAACCCCCACGCCGGGCACATGGCATACTCCATGTCCCCGTTTTCGGTATGTCGTCGCCCTTTTCGTTTCGTTTCGTTTCTGTACCGAACGAACGCGACACTCGAGGAGAAGGAATGCAGCGTCTCGCCCCGCCCCACTCGTGTCGCTCGGCTGTCGCGATCTCATCTGTCGCTCGGTCAGATCAGTCAGATCCTGGGAAATGGTAGCAAACAGAAAAGCGAACGCGAAAACCGAGGGGAAAGAAAATGGGGATAAAGGCTTGGGGAAGAGCTTAGGACAGCGGCAGTCGCATATGGTTTAGGAGCACATGAAAAAAAGAAATCGTTCGGATCTAATTTGCATATGCTTCTAGCTTCGCATATATACTGAGCACTCGGTATTTACTGGAATACCGTGTGCCAGATCTCAGAATAGCGGGGTTCGTGTCCCAAACTCTTGACTGCTATCAACGATCCGGTCCGTGTACCAAAAAACGATGAATCGTGATACGACTGGTTCAGGTACTTTTCGGCGTTAGCCGTATGCGAGCTGCTGCGAAGCGCTTCAGTGTGTGAAAAGCGCTTCTCGCACGCATACCCCCTGCTGATGGTGTTAATCGGAATTCATTAGCAAATAAGTTTCCCCGCGTTCGTAATTGAAATGTGTGTGTTCCTAACACGGATACCTATATTTTGATTCTTGATTGAGTGCCAATCCGTGGCCGCATTAGCTCAGTTTGCAGTCGCGACTGCAAGCTAACCTGGTAGGTATATGTCTCTTTCAAACGCATGACATGGAATCTGGAATCTGCATAGGGGTTCTCGTGCGTTCTAGCGCACGAGACTTGGAAAATGATATTGCTAACATCGATATCATTGCACCCTTGAAAGCGTAAGACCTGGAGTGAAATATCCGCAAAGCGCGGGACGATGGTGATCTTGAAGACGCGTTTTGGATTTGGGTCGTTTGAATGTACCCAAACCCAAAACAGCCAAAAGTTTCCAGTCGTTCTCGTGCGTTCCACAGCACGATGCCTTGAAGAAATATCGATAAGATATGCATATTTTACCTCCTTGAAGTGCAAGGTGTAAGATCAGCTGTGGCCGAAACGAAAGATGTATTTCTTTGGTAGATTTATGGGTTTGGGTTTGAATGAACCCAAACCCTAACAGCCAAAGAGTTTCAGAGGATATTGTGCGTTCTAGAGCCCAATGCCTTGAATAAACATTGATAATATGTGTATTTCTTACCTCCTTGAAGTACAAGGTGTAAGATCAGCTGTGAGCGAAACGAAATATTTGTTTCTTTGGCAGATTTATGGGTTTGGGTTTGAATGGACCCAAACCCGAAACAGCCAAAGAGTTCAAGAGGTTCCGTTGCGTTCTAGGTCCGCTTCGGGGGAGTGTTCACAAGGTATGTATCTAAAAAGTATGTCTGTTCATTCTCGTGCGCTATAACGCACGGGAACCGTTAGAACTATTTGGCTGTTTTGGGTGCGGGTTCATTCAAACCTAAACCCATAAATCTGCCAAAAAAATGTATCCTCGGTTTGGCCCATAACTTATCACATGCCTTGTACCTATGAGAAGTACAATATATGCATATCATCAATATGCCAATTCAGCCTCGTGCTTTAGAACGCACGAGAACGACTGGAACTCGTTTGGCTGTTTTGGGTTTGGGTATATTCAAACCCATACCCAAAACGCGTCTTCAAGATCACCATCGTCCCACGCTTTGCGGATACTTCACTCCAGGTCTTGCGCTTTCAAGGGTGCAATGATATCGCTGTTATCAATATCATTTTCCATGTCACGTGCGCTAGAACGCACGAGAACCCCTATGCAGATTCCAAATTCCATGACATGCGTTTGAAAGAGACATAGACCTACCAGGTTAGCTTGCAGTCGCGACTGCAAACTGAGCTGATGCGGCCACGGATTGGCTCAATCAAGAGTTCGAAATATAGGTATCCGTGTTAGGAATACATGTATTTCCGTCAGTTACGAACGTGGGGAAAAAGTATTTGCGTAATAAAATTTCGATTAACAACAGCAGGGGGTATGCGTGCGAGAAGCGCTTTTCGCATATTGAAGCGCTTCGCGATAGCGACGGCTATACTTTCCGACAGCGACACGAGACCGCTACCGGATCGTTGGTCACAAAAAAAAAACGCATTCCGAGAATGGGTCACTAAACCCGTTATTCCGTGCGAGATCTGTACGAAATTATTCCGAAATAAATAGCCTACCCACGCTGGCGGCGGGGGGCTCGCAAGCCGATCTTTGAAATTTCATGAAAGCGCTCAAAGACATTGGGCAAGCATCTTTGAGACTGTCGAGTTTCAAGCTACTATTTGGAATATAGGGTTTCGCTTGAATGCGAACCTCTTCCAAGGACCCAAAACTGGCTTGCAGGATCGGCGTTCCCGTTGGATAGAACTCGCGCAAATGGGCAGACATCATGTTACTAATAGTACTACGAATATATCCTGCATGTTTCAAGGGATACCCTCAAGTATGTTTGAAACGGTGGCATCTTCCATCGTAACATCAGGCTTTTTGGGTTTGGGGTTGAATGGGTCCCAACCCAATGAAAACTGAATTGAAGGATCGGCGTTCCCGCGCGTTTCAAGCAATGATCCTGGCGGCGAGAAATATTGCACAGATCGGTATCTCCATTTCCCTTAAAGCAAATAGGCGCTAATAACTTGGCGGCGAAACGGTCAATTCATTTCTTTGGCAGATTCACGTGTGATCTTATAAATTCATTAAACCGTCAAAGAAATAAAAATTTGCCGTTTCTGACGAACTAGATCCTAAAGGTACAGGAACAAGAAAATATGTTTCTATGTAATCACTGCAAGATCTGTGAGAAATGAAATCAGTGCGGCCGTAATAACCGGTTCCGTGCCAGCATCACGCCAATGCAAAGAAAGGACCTTGCGTTCGAAAGATCCTTGCTTTCGAAAGATCTTGCTCCAAGAACCTTGATTTCGTAAGTCTCCACGCCGACACCCCAGAAGTCTTGCGCAATTTACATAAAATATATAGGGATAAGTCTACATCGGGGGCCGACATTTCATTTAAATCCACATCGGAGACCGACATCTCATTTTAATCCACATCGGGGGCAGACGCTTCATTTTAATCCACATCGGGGGACATCTCATTTTAATCCACATCGGGGTAGACATCTCATTTAATCTACATCGGGGCGGACATCTCATTTAATCTACATCGGGGGCTGACATGCCATTTTAATCTACATCGGGGGCTGACATCTCATTTTAATCTACATCGGGTGTAGACATCTCATTTTAATCCACATCGGGGATAATTATGCATTGCATTTCAATCCCAGATCATGCTCATCATTACATTACATCATTACATTATCATTACATCATTATCATCATTACATTATCATTACATCATTACATCATTATCATCATTACATCATTATCATTATCATTATCATTGCATCATTACATCATTACATCATGTAATCGCCATTACATCCCAGATCATCCTAGCATCCATGCATTACATCATGTACTTTCAAATGCATCAATTGCTGATGAGTGATGCCAATTGTAAGCATTCATTAATATTCCGTGTGCAAATGCATCACTTAATGATGCGTGATGCCAATTGTGAGCATGCATTATTTCATCTTAGAATGCTTCAATTTCATTGGCATTAACTTATCAGCACTCAGCACTGAATTCAACTTCTCAGTAGTTTAGTCTGAAGTTTTTCAACACTTCACAACACTTAAGAGCACTTAGCAATTGAACTTAACTGCACTAAGTTGGAAAGCTAGATTCTATTACACTTATCACTGCGGTGTCCTGCTTTACCGCACTTGCTGCACTTGGATGCCTTCTTGGAACCGATCCTCTCCAAGACCCCCAGCTTGCGCTTCTGCATCTTTGGGCGGCCCTTCCTCTTTGCCGCCACAGGTGGGAGCAGCAAGTCTGGGTCATAAGCAGGGTGCGCTTCACAATCCAGCAAGTTTGGCACAGGAGGGAAAACCATATGCGCGGGATACTGCATCTTCCACTGAGCGGTGGTCTTCAAGGGGTCCACGTAGTCCTCCCACTTCCTTCCCGTCACCCGCGCATGCGCCAAGTTATGGTGACAAGGCAAGCCTGACAATGCCGTGACTCCGCAATCACACTGCGCCGACTCACCAGCTCTGAGCGTGCTAATGTAGCGCACCCCGGGTGTCACCGTGGAGGCAACCCTGGCAACCACCTTGTCAGTTGAAGTAAAGGAGATTCCGCTCGTGATGGTGAGTGCCTTCTCCATGGACTCCGCAACATCCAAGATCACGGCGGGTGGCAACTGGCCGGTGGCCGATTGAGCTTTGGCCTTGTTCTCAGTGAACCTCTTTTCACACAGGCCGACGGTCGTCAGGAGGGCTTTCGTCATGAACACACCTTCCTTAAAGTCTGCCCGCACTTTCTCATTGGCCGCGTTCATACACTCCACGCAGCTATTCACGGATTGACCGTGAAGCTTACCGCAAACCGCCATGTATTGTGACTGATCAGAGGCCTTTCCAAGGTACTCCGCTGCACGTGTGGAATACTGAGCCTTGATCCCTTCAAGCTTCGGGATCGTCGGTGCCTTCACCGCTTGCTGAAACAACGCCCGGGCTTCCGAGCCGCCAGGCCTGATCGTGGTGGACACACCCTCCGCACGGTGACGAGCACAGGTGAACAAAAGACTGCCGTTACACATCACGGTGTCCCAAGCAGCCGCCAAACCCTTGTCCTTATCCGAGACCTCTCGGCGGTCGGGGTGGTCATAGACGTCACCGTAGGCCTCCTTCGAGAAGATCAGTTGCATGCTATGCGAGGTCTCACACTCGTTCATGAGGAGACATGCGTAGTTCATAGGCACCACGTGGTGATTGGCGTCCCGAGTCACCGTGCTCATCAGGATCCCTGCTGAGTTGTTGCGCATATGCGCCCCGTCCCCAAAGCTCACAGGAATGCACTTGTCTAACGTCTGAATCGTCGTGCAAGGAGCGAAGGACCACCCGAGGCAGTATTGCTTACCCTCCTCCACGGGGTACTTGTGAGCCTTTTTTTTATCCCACCGATCACGCTGACCTACAGGCTTCGCCTTCTGCTCCTGCAAGAATTCCTTGTGCTCGATATCCACGAGCACTGCCTCCATTTCCTTGGCCCCCAGCGTGTGGACCTCGCACCTGTGTCCTTGCTCGCGAAGAAGCTGAGCAAGTACAGGCAGCTTCGCCAGCTCCCCTGAAGGATCGCCGTTCAGCTTCGCTCTAGCAATGGTCATGACGCTTTGTACGAAACTGCGAGTAGGGTCCAAGCAGAGATATCGCCGGAGATCGCTTTTCAGGCCGGTGGCGTCGTACTTAGGGTTCTCCACAAGCTTCCTCGACGCGATGGGGGCAAGTTGCGCAGGTGTGTATGCGGTGCTGGCAGTGCGCGCCTTCACCTGATTGAGAGCGGTGCAGGTGTGCGCCTGGAAAGACACACAGCGCCAAGCGCCCTCGGAATCCTTCACCTGCGCAGGCCTCCACTCCACACAGTGCTTGCATTCGGAGTCCACGCCACAGCCTGCGAGCAACTGGAGGTGACCTTTTCCACAGAACTTGCCCAAGCCCTTGTGGAAACTCTTGGCATACGAGGCGAGCTTGCCATCGCGCTCTTCCACCTCAGCGGTCAGAAGAAGGGCGCTGTCGCGGCTGCCAACAACGAGCCCCTCCTGGATCAGGTCACTGGTAGGAACAGCTCGCAAGGAAACCAGTTCGCGTGGAGGTAGAACCTCCGCCCCTCCTTGTGCTAGTCGAGTGGCAGCCTCAACCTGCATGACCCTACGCCGCTTAGCAGACAGGCGCTTCTGCTCACGCCGCCGATTGGTGTATGCTTCTGCTGGTTCTGCTGCCGCTCCTCCCTGCTGCACACCAACCGCCTCGTCCTCCACACCCTCCTCCTCCTCCTCCTCTTCGGATATATTCAGTAACGCCGCGTCTTCCTCGTCCTCCGCATCTTCCTCGTCCTGGCTGGCAGACATGTTGTTGCGTTCAGCCTCAGCAGCTGCTGCAGCCTCTGCTAGCATTTCCTCCATGCCGTCTGGATACGCGGGAACAGTTTTCAAGCCGACAGTCAAATGCGAGACGCTGGATCGGCGGGAGCAAGAGAAGGTTGTGACGTTGAGGTTGGTGAACTGCAGGTCGCAGACGTTGTCAATATCATACACCGCAGGTGAAAGAAGCAAGGTTTCAATTTGTGTTGCGACATCTTCACCAAGTTGGAAGCTCTGAATTGTGAGGGAGGGGCGAGTGCGACTGCCAGTGCGCCCAAAGATACCAAAGCCATGTTCTGGATGAAATAATATATCCCCAGGGATCAGGAACGTCGCTGAATGCGCGGTTAAGAAGTCCGCTTGCGCCAGCTGTAAAACGTTAGGCAGGCAACCCGCAAGCTTCAAAAGATTGTTGTCTAAATCTGGGTCTTCTAGGTCAGGTGTGCCAGCAGTGGCGGCCGGCCGCACATCCTCTTCCACCTCGCGAGCAACAGTGGATCTCGCAGCGCGTTTCGGCTGCTGTTTTGTTGGAAGTGGGTCTGGAGGTGGTCTTTTAGCATTGCTGCGTGTTTCCCGCATGTCATGCAAAAGAAATAATGCGGCTTCGTTGGCATTCACAAGTTAGGTTTCAGATGTAAGTGTGTCTACGCATGCTATGAAATGTCTACCCCCGATGTGGATTAAAATGAGATGTCTACACCCGATGTGCAACGTTTAGGCCTGTCTGCCCCCGATGTAGATTAAAATGAGATGTCGGCCCCCGATGTGGATTAAAATGAAATGTTAACCCCCGATGTGGATTAAAATGAGATGTCTACACCCGATGTGAAATGTTTAGGCTTGTCAGCCCCCGATGTGGATTAAAATGAGATGTCGGCCCCCGATGTGGATTTAAATGAAATGTCGGCCCCCGATGTAGACTTATCCTAAATATATAAATCGAAATCGAATGAATAATACCACGAGTAAACAGTATCAAAACAATAATAGTTAGCACTTCGCAAGCGCTCGCAATATCCTACCCAAAGAACCCGAACATATATTCATCGGAATCCAGCTCGACGGTTCAGAATGTCTATCTACACGGCGCGGTACCGGGAAAATGGTTATCGAGGAATAGAAAGTGCATAATGGGGAATGGAAATAATGTCCTTTTTCGGGAATATATTATATGTCGCAAGCACATGCGTGTAATATCACCTTTGAATTATTTCCCCCCCACCCCACCTATTCACTTGGTTATTGCAAACATGAGGAAGCCTCCGAAAAAGTACAACCGGGTGTGCCTTTCTTGCGACGAAGGCGGGCGTCGTTGTACTAGACATGCCACGCGTGTTCACCGCAAAAAGGAACACCCTTTCTTCCAACTAACAGCCTTAAAGTAACGGTACAGGGCTTGATACATATGTCGAGAATTGTGGCTTTTGTTTCAAGCATAGTGCGTCCGTACAGGTATGGGAAAGTGAGGATAGAGACCGTACACCAATATGGGACTTTCAAAACGAGTATGTTTATATTGAACACACTGATGGCATGCCTTTTATTGTCCTCAATTCAAGAAAGAGGACACGGTAAAAGAGTCTCCATCAAAAATGAAAGGTGTGTTGCCCTTGCTTTCCACTCCCTTGTACAGTTGTGTGTGAAACTCTTGCCCTTTTTCGATATCAAAATTTTCGCTTCTTCAGAGTTGAAAAAAACACACCACGCTTCCACGTCTCCTAAGCTACGGTCAAAACCGGGGCATTTATCACAATTATCACACGGGGCATTAACACAACATAACTTTCCATATACATTCTACATAATAAGTGTTAGGAACAACTTTTTTATTTGCGCAAGCAAGATTACGGGGCTTTCATTGAACCAGATACGGGGCTTTCGTTGAACCGGGGCTTTCATTGAACTAGATACAGGCTTTCGTTGAACCATACGTGGCTTTCGTTGGGATACGGGGCTTTCGGTGAACCGGATACGTGACTTTCATTGAACCAGATACGTAATTCTACGTGTTCCTGACCACGATGCCGAGGGTGCAGGCAATTCTGCTTAAATCAGAAAGGGTTGGAAGCAAGATCTGTTCGGAATCTAGGATGCTGGACGGCTCTTGTGTGTGTGTGTGGGGGGTACCCCCGATGCAATGCAAGTCCTAGGGGCGGGTTCTGAGCACAGCCCCTTGCCTCAGAATAACTCTAGTGTTCAACGAAAAAGTCGGGAACGATGTTCAAAAATTCGCGCCTGCGGCGCATAATAATATAACATGTGAGGCGATAGCGCGGGGCACTCCCACCCCCACCATCCTTGCGTGACTAGTCCGCGCCCGTGATGGTGGTATCGTGGGACACTCCCGCCCGCCCCACGCGCGCGATGGCGGTATCATGGGACAATCCCGCCCGCCCCGCACGCGCGCGATGGTGGTATCGTGGGACACCGCTCCCGCCCGCCTCACGCGCGTGATGGTGGTATCGTGGGGCACTCCTGCCCGCCCCGCGAGCGTGATGGGGGTATCGTAGGGCATTCCCATCCCCCGCGAGCGTGATGGTGATATTATGGGGCACGTATCATGGGGCACTCCCACCCGACCCGCGCGCGTTATGGTGGTATCGTGGGCGGGCACTCCCGCTCGTCCCGCGCGCGTTATGGTGGTACCGTGGGGCACTCCCGCCCGCCCCGCGGTGTGCGCGAGTGCAAGTTCTAGGGGGAAGGGTGCTGACCCCCCAAGGACAAAAAGTAACTCCTAGGGGGGGGTGCTAACCCCCCCAAGGGCAAAATTGAAGTTCTAGGGGGAGGGTATTTCCGTAACCCCCGGCCGCCCCGCTATCAATCCTCGGAAGCTCTTATGTAGTGAGTAGCTGATTAGTTGCGAATACATGAAGGTGGCCGTCCACTTAAACGACGCCCACACAACGCATTCAACTAAGAACGGAATAATCGGGGAAACGTGAGAGTCCGCCCACTCTCATTTTGCTCTAATTTTGTTTCGGAGTTCCATTGTGCGTGATATTTTCGTGGAACCTTTCCACATTTGATGTATCTAAGTACCCTCCATCATCGCCAACGCGTTTATTTTTTTTATTTTTCTACGTTTCGCACGATTTCTTTGACTTGTTAGGCTACGCGAACAGTGAAAAATGAAAAATGAATATATTTCACGAAAACTTTTGCTGGCATGCCTGTGGATTCGATTTTTTCGCGGAAGTTGAACACAATGTATGTATGTAAAGCAGGGGCATCTTAAAGCTTACGCTCAAGATAGTGTCCGAGTCCAACAAAAAGATGCTGGAAACGGTGACCTCTTGCATGGGGACTGCCATGACAAGGGCGTGTGACGCGGTGCACCTTTGCACCGCCTTGTTGAAGGAGGGCAGGGCTGCGGAAGAGAAGAGGCACGTCGCCGAACTGGAATACCACAAGATCCTCACGAGCCAGTTGATTCAGGCGAGTTTTATCAGACGGTGCTATTATTTTTTCATATGTTTCGCGCACGGCAATGTACACGGGCTCTTGACTTGTACACGTCTTACAGGCGGTGGTACCTACGTTACCGCCTTCGGGAAGGGGTTTCGGGCAGCGTGGACTGCCTGCCCCTCAGACGATGGATGTGCAGACGATGCCAGGGGTGCCTGTAGGGGAGCCAAAGCTGTTTCCTGTGAATCATCAGGAGGCGGCACAGTAAGCCCAGCAGATACTCCTTGGGCTACCGCAGCCCACCACGCCTGAAGGCTTGGCGGCCACCCTCAAGCTGGATGAGTTTACAGAGACTGCGGAGGCAGATGCAGCCTCCGTGCCAGACCTTGACACCTTATATGCCCTGGCCGTTGTTAGGATGTACAGCATCCTAGCAGGTATAGCAGGTGGTCCTCGCTGTGGTGGAGAGCACTATGTCCCCTGAGCGTTTGTGCGCATGACCCTGAGCGTTCATGCGCGGCATCCCCAAAATGAGTGAAATAAGTGAAATAAGTGAAATAAGTTTCCCCACAGTGTTCAAACAGCTTAAGCTTTCTTTGGTAACACGCATATCCCCACACTTTGTGCATGCAACTGGCATGGGCATAGCAAATAAACCCTACGTGTGGCATCCACCGTATCATACGTATGGGCTAAAGCATCTCCTTCATGACCGGCGGGAGGTTGCATGTTCTGTTTCCTGACAAATAAATTTATCATTCAAAGCATACAGCACACAAAAACCGTTTTAGCACCTCACAGTGGTGAACCGTCAAGGATTTCTGTGATTTCAGTGATGTCCGGGATGACCGTGACCGAAAATATCGAAAATATGCATCGGGAACCACTGCTGAACAAAGAATTTTCAGGCATCTTGTATTGGTATATATCGGTTTCAAGTCGATTCAAGTGATTTCTAGTGCAAATCCCATTACTACATAATTTTGCAACTCGTCGATATTTTTGACAATCACTGGTCACTTTTTGTTTGTTTGTTTGTTTGTTTGTTTGTTTGTTTGTGTGCGTGTGCGTGTGCGTGCGTGTGTGTGTGTGTGTGTGTTTTGTGTTTTCGTCGTTGTGTAGACGTCCAGAAGACAGATCTTCCGGGAAGATGTTCAGAAGACACCCGAAATATATATTATGGATGTCTTCTAGACATCTTCCGGAGTCCGGAACACATCCAGAAGATGTCCCGATGACATCCTCCAGAGCTCAGAAGATGTCTTGCGAATAACCGAAGACGTCCGGAAGACATCTCGAAGACGTGTTCGGGATTTCTTCTGTATGTCTTCCGGGAAGATCTTCTGACTGTCTTCTGAAACTCAGAAGATGGTAGACATTATAAGACATGCCGAAGATATCTTCTGGATATGTCTTCTGGATGTCTTCTGAAACACGTGGCACCCACGGTGGGGGGGGGGGTCAAACTGACCATCTAAGGGGTTTGGGTATCGCCCGGAGAATTCTCCAATGTATGCTATCAATATTAGTAGCTACATAACCTATTTCGATATTGCTGAAAACGGTGGTGAAGTTCGTTTTATCTAATTCGACTTCGTTTGGTATAAACTACATAGTAAACTTCGGGGGGTATTGGACTTTTATGATAGGGGTTGTTCGTGCGGGCACTTCTTCCTCATAAGGAGCATATTATTGTGTGATATTAAACTTCTGATGTTGGTATATTTGGTTTGTAAAGAATAATGTTTACTATCCAAAGTCCTCACGGTGCCGTTTTCTCAATTCGGATCACAGATCGGTGCTTTCACGATAAACGCTAAACTGAAATATCGGGTAAGAATGATAACGGACAGTGGGTATGTGTCAAATGACCCAGTATAATTTTGGGCAGTTTCAGCATATCTGAGTCGTAGAAGTGGTCAGATAGATTATCGGATAATCACAGCTTCAATTGCAGACTAATTGAATGATTTGTGTGTGCAAATTTTTCAACAGCCATGTGACCTGTAACTATTGCAAAACTAGCGAAGGGAGCTTGATCAAAGTAACTTCGCCGATTTGAACTCCCTCGGATTCGAAGGACACGTGACAATCACTTCACTTTCGTTTCCTCAGTTCAAACAGTCCTTGAACTACAACTGCCGATCAGTTGTGATATGTTCTCAGTGCCTATTTGTACCTCACTAGTCGGGGACGGAATATTGCCTATTGATATGTGACTGGTGGCTCTGTGATTCGCTGACATTCGAACTGGATAATTGCATACCTGCTCCTGATGTGGCAGTCACTGAAGTGATATGGTTTCATCTGTCCAGTTAGGTTTCCGACCCTTCAGAACTAAAGGACATGCGATTTTGAGTATGCTTTTCTACATGTATACCCGCGAACTCAACAAAAAGGAAGGTCAAAAAGAAAGTGCTCAACATTTGTAAGGGGTAATAAGTAAGGTTCAGTGGGGTAGCATCCACTTAAAAAGATAGCCTCTGCAATAGGCAGATAAAGTGTAGCAGGTAACTGGATACCAAGGAAATTCTCGTAGAAATCAACGTATGTGACATCCAACAAAAATACGTGTATCTATAATTGATTATGTGGGGACCCACTTAGATTTAATGAACATGGTTCTGTGCACCTCCCGCGCAGGAGATTATTATGGACGCAACGCACTTTGTGACCCACCTACTATATTTTGCACCCTCACTGTACGCTACTAAAGACAACTTTGGTTATGGCACGGCACGACACGATTCAGGCAACTTAGGCCTCCACGGTCTCTTCAGTCTCTGCGGCAGGCTCCTCAGGCAAGCCTTGCTCCTCAGCGAGAGCGGCCTCCTCTTCGGCACGGGCTGCTGCCTCCGCTGCCGCAACGCGCTCACGGAAAGTGGCGGCCATTTCGTCAGCCTTCTCGTACACTAGCGCCGGGTCACGGAGCATGTCACCAGGGGTAGGCTCAAGCTTTCGTGTGGACAGGCTGATGCGGCCACGCTCCCGGTCTTGGCTCAAGATCATTACCTGGAAAGTGCGCACCACATACCAACAAGTTAATTTTCTTAACTTAAAAAAAAAAGGAAAACACCCGAGCCAAAGAAGTGTAATACCAGAAGCACTGATATCGCAGGGTGAAACCTCTGAAGGGTGCGTTCTTTCCACTCTTCACATTATACCAGACAAGCTTTCCCACTCCAAAAAAGTAGCCGGGTGTGAAAAAACAAACGCTCACACCATTTTGAATTTCACATCCTACAGGAGTTGATACATAAGCATAAAATGTGCTAGGTGAAGGTCAGTTCAACATGTAGAGAGCAAAAACAAAATCGTATAACTCACCTTCAATTTGTCACCGTTGTTGAGGACGTTAGCCACTGTGGTGATACGCTCGTGGCTAATTTGGCTAATGTGTAGGAGACCGTTCATTCCACCGATATCAATGAAGGCGCCGTATGGCTTAACGGCTTGGACAACACCTTCCACAACGTCCCCAACCTATAGGGAAAAGAGCAACCCGCCAAGAGGCAGCGGTCATAACTTGGATCGGTGCGCAGGTAAAGCATTTTGCAGTTCAGGCTTTAGCAGCTTGGGATCCAATCGTACTCGCGGCACCCGTCCCGCTTGCAAACTAGGCTCGACGAGGGAACATCTTCGTGGACTCCGTTGGCACAACAATATTCTTGCGTTGTATGATCTAAAGGAGGTCGTTATGTCTCACCTGGAAGTGCTCGAACTGCTTGTCGGCCTGGGCACGCTTATTGCTGAGGACCAGACGGCTGCGTTCCTGAGCAACAGGAATCCGAGCGACCTTGTTACTGAGCAGAATAGAGAACAGTGGACAGACACCACGAGAACCTAAAACGGAACAGATATTTAAAAAAAAGTTTTAGACCAAGAGAAAGTCTAAAACGGTTGAAGTCATACACTTGGAGCAGTAGGTACCTACCGAGCTCAATACCACCAACCTTAAGGGATGTGGGAAGCGCTCAGCGAAATAAGGGCATATTTTTATAGCCAGAAGCGCACCTCATCAACCTCCAAGAACTTGAGAGGAATGGTCTTGCCCACCAGGTCCTCTTTGTCGGCCGCCGGCTGTCAGCCCGAATCCAGCGCTCAGCGAAATAAATAAATATTTGGCTCCCAAACACTCTGAACTACAATCTGGACAAAATAAGTTAATACAAGAAGAAAGGGTAGGTTTACTCACAATGCTGATGTGACTGGTGGGTACGAAGCCACGGAGGTTCTCAACCTCGCAGAGCAGGCCACCACGGTTGGCGCTCACAACGCGGCCGTTGAAAGTGACATCCTCGGCTTGCATTTGGTGGATACGGAGCCAGGCGATTTCCAGCTGCGAGGGTCAAACACAGGGCACTAAGCATAGTGTCTTAAACTCAGCGGTCACAAAGGCGAGGAGGCGGTGGAGCCAACGCCGTACCTCCATCCTTTTGAGGGACAAGTGCAGAGAGCCTTCGGCATCCCTGTCGTTAATAATCATGAACTCACGAATTTGTCCATCCTCGAGAAAGTCGGTGACCTGTACAGAGTATATTTACATTCTAAGTACGGCTTTACACGGTTCCTGCACACTCAGGCGAACTTGGCGTTCTCTTGAACATGCAATATCAAAATTACTCCGTGATAAGTAGCTACCTTTCCGGCGGGATTGAGAGACACTTCATTAGAGGAAATGAAGGCAGCAGCCTTGGCACCAATGTCGACAAAAGCACCCTTATTGTCCACGTTAAATACGCTACCGACAACCTTATCCCCGACACCGAACTTGAAATCATATTTTTCCAAAAGCCTGGCAAAGTCTTCGTATGTTGGTTTCTCAGTGTCAACTTCCACATCAGTGGCTACGGCGGCAAGCTGGAACCCATGACGGGGGCGAGCCATGTTTGCGCGTTGGCCCAAGGATTGCTGCTGGCCACGGTTGGAGCGCTTGCACAAGGCTGCGCGTGCGTTAGAGGTGCATGCATCGTCATTGACAACAGTGCGAACAAGGGAGGCCGAAGCCAGAGCGCGCATAGCGGGCGCCATTCAATTCAGTAATACAGAGAGGTTTTCAGGAACTTGCTTGTGTAAAGGGGACGCCAGAACTGCAGGCAGGAACCATATATCCACTTGAAGGGGACGTGGAACTGTGTGGCCACACAGCATTGATGAGGGCTCGATCGGCTGCTCGGATCCATTCGATCGGCGTCCTCGCTCGCGGACTTGGCCCGCATTTTCGCCCATCGTTGTCGTCGGAACGGTCGCTCAGAAGGCAATCGGATCTGCCAATCCTGTGTCTGAAAGTCACACACATCCTTGTCACTCTCACGAACATTGCATAGGTGGCGGCTTGCGATGGCGTCGAAATCCCTCGATCGGGCAGGTTTTGCAAATGTTTTACACAATAATATAAATCTAAAATCATGCGACGCTCGAGGTAATCAAAGCGTGGCATTTGGATAGCAGTGCGATAATCTTTGCATTCGAATCGGTGAACCTGGTGGGTCTGCAATCTGCATTTGTCCGGATACCGACCAGTGCCCACAAAATCCGACGTGTAAGTGGTAGCTGCCACCAGCCAGTTCTTAGCTGCCACCAGCCGTCGATCCATTTTCCACATATAAGTGATCGGCCATACTTAAGGGACACTGCCATGTGCTTAGCTACCACCAGCCCTTCGATGCTAAATATTGACACTGATACCAACCGGATACATCATTGATGAAATCGTTGGATTTTCTGACATGTATGGTGGGTGAAAGAAATCGATGGCCCTCAGTGTGATATTAATTTATTCAGATCATGGTCTTTTTATATACTGACGATGCTAGAGAGCTAGAGTCAAGCAATTTTGGATTTATACACTCTGAAACAGTCACAGAGCTCTACATTTATACCCTCCCGTCTCCGACGGAGGGCCCATGCGGCGTTTAATACATTTATGATTTATGATTCAAAATTACTAAATTAGGAGTTGATCATCGAAGGGATGTCATGATACGCTCACACCAAGACCATCACCACCATCACCAGCACCAGCACCATCGACCATCGCATGACCACACCATCCCACCCACGCCAGAGAACAGTTTGCAGCAACTGCAAGTTTTGAACTCCCCAGTTGGCCGTTCTGAACGTGAACCCCTTTCTGAACAGTCGCAGACTTGCAGTCAAGTCTTATTAGCATCCACGCTGGAATTGTGATGGCCACGTCATCTCAGCAGTGTCCCGTGTTCAGAAGTTTTCGATAACTTAATACTGCTGACGAGGCAATGATCGATGATCGGAAGTTTTCTGTTTTGAAGATGAATCCCTATGACCTCGACGGACCAATTAAATTCACGAAACAGTTGATAAAATCGAGCCCATAGGACAAGCCGCCTAACCTCTTTATCACCTCATATTTTATAATCCGTAAAGATTAGTGGTCCACGTCGATTATTCTCTAGGTGACCGAAGCACCGAACCGATTTAAGGCAGATATCGTCGGTTTGGATGGGCGACACAAGGCAGGCGAGGCGAGGGTTGAGGGTCTCAGGGATAGCGGATACCGAATGCCGATAACTGATATCGATATCTGTTCACTCGCCTATCGATGTGTCGCTGTCATTATCGACTGTAAAGACTTAGACTACGGGTGCTCCACCGAATAGAGAGGTTCCGCAAGCCGAATTCGGTCAAAAAACGGGTGACGTGGACAATTTCACGAGACACGTCGGACGTTGGCGTAATTTTGCTCCGTATTATGAAAAGATTCTTACGCGTGAAATGAAAATTAACACTGAGGGCTCCGTTTTTTCTTAACACTGTAAATCGTCCGAATTCGGGAAATCGCTCCCGAATTCGGATGAAAATGGCTTATATAAATTGAAAATCACGCGTGCGCTGCATGCATGTGACGGATTTTGGCTTCCAAAAGATGCTCTTTCACATGCATGCTCGTGTGCACATGCTACTGCAGTGCAGCGAAAAGACTAAAGACTGCGGAGAATTGACCGTCGCTGCGTGGGTGATAATTTTGTTTAATGGCAGAAGAGGTTGCAATTGTTATGTTCAGTGACCCGCAAGGTGGAGTTAGCGCTCAGCAGGCCTCTACGCAAGATGAGGACGTGTGTGAGATTCCCCCGACCGCTCCGACCGTTTTGGACAAGAAGCTCATGTGGAATGGAAGCTTGGGGGACGAGCGCAAGCTGACTTTGATGCGGCAAGTGGTAGCTCTAAAGCCTTTCAAAGGCTGCGGAGATCATGGATCCTTAGGCAAGACTTGGGACAAAGTGGCCGAGAACATCTCTGGAACTCGCGAGTTCCGCGGATATGACCTCCAGGGGCGCTATCTGAAAGATTTCGTGTGTGAAAGACTTCTTAAGGAATTCACTAAGAGCAACAATAAGAACAAGAATAAAACAGGAACCGACGATGAGGAAGTAGATGAGTTTGTCATTCTTTGTACCGACGCTTGCTCTTTGCGTGATGGAGGGCTGCAGCTCATGCAGCAACGACATGCCGACAAGGCCGCGAATAAAAACGCGGATACCGCTGCGGGTGAGGCCTTACTTCATGCCGCTGTTGCAGGAATGGAGGGAGGACAGGAAAATGCGCGGGTTAGTGCGAAGAGGAACTACGACAAGATGAACGACAACGAGGCCCAGATGCAAGAACCGACGGGTCGGGTGAAAGACAAGTCTGCTGCCACTAAGAGGCATTCTGGTGGCGTAGAGGATCAGTTGGCAGCAATATTAGAAAATCGCAAGCAGCAAAGTGCAGCGAAATTAGCACTTAAGGAAAGGCAACTAGCCTTAAGGGAAAGCGCTGCAAGGATCGCGGGCGAGAAGTGGGAACTAGAGAAGGCAGAGAGACAATTGAAATTAGAATTGCTCCGCAAAGGGCAGCAACATGCTATGTTGTAACACTTTGTGAACAATTTTGAATACATTTACAACATAAGTATTATGTCCTTGCGTGTACCTATGTCATTTTGCTCATCACTGCGTGTCCAAGCTAGGAGCCGGATAACCGCCGTACGTATGCATACGTAAGCATCACAAGTTGAGATACTCCTCCATGGTGGGGGGGACGCATCCGAAATAAGTAGTAGAAGTTGATCCATAGCATGCCACATGACAGTTGGTTAGGATCGCTGCCACTTTGTAGTAGTTGGCAACCGGGGATAGCAATATCTTCTGGTTCTTCTTGTAATCCACAAAGCTCCAGTACTGCAGGAGCTTTCCAAAACTCCACTCAACCGATTCTCGAACGGAACTCATTTGTTTATTGAACTCTCGTTGTGCTGGGGTAAGCATAGCATCCTTGAAACCACAAAGTAGGTACACACTGAGAGGGTATGCAGGGTCCCCATATATCTGATAGATAATGGGTTCCCCCTGAAATAAGGCACGTAGGTCTTCAAGCAAGTGACTTGCAGTAAGCATATAGCTATCGTGCCTGCGGCCACAGATAGGTCCAAACAACTGGCAAATAAAACCACAAGGGGACTCGACGTTTTGGTACTTGATACCATGAGTTCGCTTGTGTCCACTGTAAAGAACACCTTGAAAAATTCCGGGTCGACAAAGAGGACGCAGAGTACCATCGATAAAAGCCCAAACATGTTGCAAGGGGCATTTCTTAGCAACACACTCTGCCCAATATGCCATGTATGGTTTCCAAATGCTGATATCATCGAGAAGGTGACCAAATTTCTGAACCGTAATGTCGACCATGTGATTAAAAATCTCGGACAAATGGTGAGGCCTACGATGGAAGGTTTTGACCAAATCGTTGAAGCGGTTAGGAGAGGCTAGGCGACGAAGCAGAAGTAAGAAGCCCTCTACGGCAGTGAATGAATGCCTAGACGCGGTGCTCAAAAACTCGGGGAGATCATAAAGCTCAAATAGACGAAGCAATTCAGGCTTTTTGAAGCGGTAGTTCAACCAGGCATCACTTTCGGGGACATCATCAAAGGTAATGGGAATGTTCGTGATATCATCAGAGGTGAATTGGGCATCAGGGTGGTGTATCAGTTGAGCGATATCAGCCAACATCTCATCATCATCTTCGGCAGAAGAGTCCGAATCAGAGTCGGAGTCAGAATCATCGTCAACGAGGGACCCCATGGACTCATCATCATCAGATTCATCGTCAGATGACTCTGCCACATTGGAATAAATGTTCCATGCGGTCAAAAAATTCTGCAAATGAAGACGATCAAGAGAGGTCAAATGGGGGGTTGAATAACCCATGACGAGACGTCAAAAACAATTTAGATGCATCCCTGACTGGGGCCTCGATACTTATGGCAAACTGTGAAACGAACGTCTTATGGGAGCATGGAATTTTTAGGCCTTCAGAGCCGCCCGATTTAAGATCGACTGATCGAGCGATTTATATCAAATAATTTAAGCACGAGACAGAATATAAATAAAATTTAAACTGTCTCGATTCAGATTTCGCTTCCCCCCATTTACAACATTCGATATCGCGAGAGCATTCGAAATCTTTGCGACTGCGGACTGTTTCACACGAAAAATGGATTTCGCGTTTTTTGCGAGACTAAAAGATTCCCTGGCGTCATTTTGGAATTACGCCAGGACCAAGAAGTGACTCGACACAAAATCCGACGTGGCACCGGGATTTGGTCCCGAATTATGAAAAGATGCCTTTTTGCGGAACCTCTCTAATATAAGGTGCTGGACGGAGTAATCAAATCGGGCAAATGGACGGTTCATATATTCGAAATTCGGTAATTAAGCCAGTGTTAAGGACCATCCGACGGCCCGAACATCCTATAGAATTCTTATTTTCGGGGATTCTTATTTTCCGTGGAGCACCCGTACGGCAATACTCCAATTGACATCTTCGTATCTCCTGATCGTTGAAAGTGCGCCATGACGCACTCGTTCGCTTTTTCATGCGTGCCTTCGCATTCATTAATCGAATTCTACGCATCGAACCCATGCATGTGATGGCGTATTTTGAGGATTGATAGATTGGGATACCACATCTCGATTGGCTTGCAGGTTACTACCTACCGTTTGCATGCCAAATCATGACATTTATTGCTCGCGAAGATTGTTGGAAGTATCACCGTGATTGGTTTATGTGACTCTTCCCGTAGTAGTGTCGTGTATGACAGTCACCGGAACTTAAACCCTAACTGTGTATGCCCAATTTGCCCATGTAACGGGCAAGCCGCCTACGGTAATTAAGTTGTGAGATTATGGGATTATTACCGATATTGTGTTATATTCCTGCTGGAGGGATCATATCCAACAGGTTTGGACCCACGCGCTCTTTATTCAGACACTGCGGTTTGGCCATGTCCGTCCGGCTAAACATCGACGCTTGAGATGGAGTGAGGAGCTCAACTCGTAGAGGCTCGGTGGCGGGCGGTATGGCCTAGACGAGCGCTTGGTTGATTGGATTTACGGAGGGCTCGTGCACGTGGTGGATTTTATTTTGTCTCATTACGCGTTGGTTGCCGTTGGAATTCTGGTCGGATCCGACACCGCTTTCCTAGCGCACGTCTGCAATTCCACATGCACCATGAGCTATACTTCACACCGCAGCTTTCCCTACATTCCTCGACAACCGCGCTGCGACTTTTGGCCGCCCCCGCCTCCCTGCTTCGTACCACCTACTCTCGCTCCACCTCTATAGTCTTCATCATCATGGTCGCGACTAGAATGACTTCAGGCGTTGCTACGCGGCGACGTTAGGGGAATATACCGGTTCGGTATATTCAGGTGATATAATCAGAGACGCAATTGAGTGCTTTCGGAATACAAACTTAAACAGAATAAAGGTGTGATAACTTAATAGACCTAGCCTAAACCCAGAACGGTCACTCAGACTACTGTACTCGTACTCGTACCTTCGCACCCTAGTCCGAATCCCAGTATGGACCCTCGTCTGACTCAGGGGCCTGCCTGCCAAGGTTGCCTGGCCAGAACTCAGTACACCACCTCCATACTGGAGATGGTGCCTAGGATGCTAGAAATACAGTGAAAGTCACTGCTGAAGCACACAACAAATAAGTTAAGCAGCAGAGTTGCACCACCTACGGTGCCATTCTGATAAAGTTCGGGTTAAACCTGCCGGATAAAACATGCTACTGCAATTCTAAAGCTCGATTGAACTACAGTTGCAAACGCAGATAATGTTAGATATGTAAGTCTACTGTAATATATATCTAGTCAATGAGATAAACCCTGAGTTGAGGGTTACGATATCAGACCGGTAAAAGTCTCATAGATAAATATGGGGACACTGTACAAAACCTAGTGGTTTTTGTACAAAACCTAGTGGGTTTCACAATATCGTGGGTTGCTGAAATCTGTATAGGCAGCCCTGACTGGGAGTCCCGGTGCAGGCCCCTATGACAGATTCCTAGGACCAACACTGGACTACTGACTGATCTGTAGGTTCGTACTGTGACACACGCTGTGTCACAGGTAGGCTAGACACCGAGACCGTCCGAGACCGTTCCGGGTATATCTAGCTTAGGGTTTATTTTATCTTATACAGTTTATCCACACGAGTACGGGAGTTTCTGATATCTAGTGTACTTGGATATTCCGGTAGGTCGTGGCCCCATCCACGTTTTCATTCCACTTGCTTTCTTGGCCATGATTGGCTAAGCAGCCGCTTGAGGAGGTGGTGCGCACTTGCGCGTTTGGGTGCGACTAGGATTTGGACATGATTTTACGGTAGACGTGTTTTGCGGCTGTGAGTCATGGGCACCGCGCGTTGCTATTGCTTGGGGTTGGCAATGTTCATTTGCGTTACTTTACCTGCCTTGATCACGCTGGTTTACGTATTTTGGGCTGGTGCTCCGGACACCTTCGACCACGCCGACATTTGCAAGTGCCCTTCGCTCTTTTCGCCGCTCCGCACGTTCTGCCGTCACGTCATCCCTCCATTTCCGCCACAACGCCCAAACGTGCTACCGCGCATCATCTTTTCTCTGGCTTTCAGAAGAATGGCGACATCTACACGAGCTCGTAAACGCCTATTGAAGGACTCCGACTTGGACGCCTCTATACGGCTTATAGATGCGGTTCGGGACACCCCAACCGCTAGCACCCCGCCTGTGGTGCCCCCTAATCCTTCCAGCAACTCCGACGCCGCTGTCGCGTTGCGGAAGCATCTCGTTGACCAACACGCTGCGGTCGACGTGGTCTACAAGGGGAGACTACATCGGGCTTGGGCCAAGGGTATCCGCGAGGATATCCTTGGTTCCAAGAAACATCATTATCGTGGTACCGACGACACCGACCGCCTCTCCGAGTTGGTGGTGCAGCTTCGGACCGAGTTTGAGTCCGCTGGACTGGACTTGACCCCCTTTGACCTCGACGACCCCACCTCTTTGGTTATCGAGAAGGTTAATGGACTGCTCTATGACGTCTTGGCCCTCGTCGTGGAGCGCAACTCTGTGGCCGACACCTGGCTTCGGGGTACGGACTCTTCGGCTGACCGAGATGGACGTCGTGCCCTCATCGACATCATCAAGGGGAGCGTGCCGACGGTCCTTCGCGAGAGCCACCAGCAGGAGCATGCGGCGCTTCGTTATCCCGCAGGCGTTGACCCGCAGCCGATCTTGGCTCGTGAGCAACGTCTGGTGCGGGATAACCGCGCTCCTGACTGGCAGCCCACCGACGAGACCCGTAAGTTGTCCCTCTACAACCGCCTCGACCCCGTGTTCTACGCGGCGGTGAAGGTGCGGTACCCGCTTGCGGGTGACCTTAGCGGGGTCACTCTCCGCTCGCTCCAGGCGCTCGTCGTGGCCATCTTTCAGGCCTGGGCGCAGTCGGATGATGGGGCGGCAGTGCGTGAGAAGCAGACACTGGGGGCGGGCGGTAAGCCCTCCGCCCTTATCACGTCTTCTGAGTACGCGGTCCTTCTCGACGAAATCGCCGCCTTGAAGGCGCTTGTGCAGGGCAATCGTGCGGGCGCGGCTCAGCGACAGCAGCAGCCGCAGCCGCGCGGTAAGCAGCATCCGCGGGGCCATCAGGTGGGTGTGCACCCGGCACCGTCTGTGGGGTTCGACAGGGACAGCATGAAGGCCAAGCCCCTTTGCCACCGTTGCCGCAAGGCGGGCAAAGGGGACGCCTATCACGCGTACCGCGACTGCCCTCTTGGTGGGCGCCAGCATTCGTCGGCCACGGCAGCGGCCTTCTGCATTCCTATTGAGGAGGAAGATGCGGAGGGTCTTCACACCCTGGCGCTTGTGCAGGTTTTCCAGGAGGCTGCGGATGATGGACCGGAGGCCTTCGCCCGTGCGGCTTCGGCTTATGGTCCCCCCGCTGTGCTTTCCGCGGGCGGGATTGGCGGCATCGACGTGTCGGCCTACGGATTCAGCGTACCGCCTCCGCCTTCTGGCGGGACCGACGACGAGGACATCTTGCGGCGGCTTGATGCCCTCACCTCTGAGGTTCAGGCCGCCCAAGAGCAGGTACATTACACTCACGCATCCTTTGTTCCTGGGAGTGCGGTTGAGGAGCATGCATCGGCTCTGGTGTGTGGCCCTGCCGCTGCGGCGGGGATCACACCGGAGGGGCAGGTTCCGGCAGGTGGTGCGGCGGCATCGGCATCCGCCGTGCCGGCCCCTGCTATGCCTGTTTCGCAGGTAGAGGATGTACAGCCCGCGCCAGTTCAATCGGCGCGGGTGACCACCACGGAGGCGACGCACGGTGAGTTCGGAGGCTTCGTGCAGACGGTGAATCACGCCGCCGTCCACCCGTCTGACCTGACAGGCTATGACACGGACGACTACGAGGATTACGCCGACGGTACTTTCGCGGTGAAGCCGCGGGCTCCGTCCGGAGCTATCGGGTGCGGTGTGCCGCCTTTCGGCTTTGGCACGCCGGCGATCGGCGCTCTCGCGGTGCTCTCGCTCTTGTGCATTTCGTTTGCAGGTGTATCTGTCTCAGCTTCCACGGCTTCTGCCGTGTCGGCATGTGCACCGGCTACGGAGATGCCTTCGCCTGGTGGTGATCTCGATTGGGAGGCTCCGTCATTTTTCTCTACGAATGATTTTCTTGATCCGGTGATGACGGCTCAGGGTCTCCTATTGCCTGACGATGTGCCACAGCTTCAGCCGCCCGAGCCTCCTGACACTTTGAGCTTTTTAGCATTTCAGGATTTGGCTCAAGCGGATTTGGGTATTGACATGGCATTCTACTACGGCATGGCCTTACATGAGAGCGGTCCTCTTGATGCGGGGCACTATTATGGAGCTGGTTACTTTACTTCCTACTATGGGATGGACTTCCGTGAGGCCACCGCTGACTACTTTGGTACTGTCGATTGACTTCTTGCTCACTCTGGAGGCACACCGACATGGTGGTGTGCAGAACTCCTGTGACCTCAAAGACTTCTTCAATCTGGTTTATGTTTTGCTTTGACACCTTTATAATCTTCAAACTGACTTGCTAGCACGGTTCTTTTCACTTGTTTAGCGGTGCCTTAATTGCCCGTATGCTTTTGTTCACGTGCTACCTAGAGGTTTCCAATTTGTGTATCAGAATAGCACAGTTGGATTAGCAGTTAGACTTGTCACCTGGCTTCTGCCCTAACACTAGCACCTTACATTTTCTGACTCTCCTAGCCAGTCACCACCCACAGTGCTGGGGTGGTATGCTGAAATCTGTATAGGCAGCCCTGACTGGGAGTCCCGGTGCAGGCCCCTATGACAGATTCCTAGGACCAACACTGGACTACTGACTGATCTGTAGGTTCGTACTGTGACACACGCTGTGTCACAGGTAGGCTAGACACCGAGACCGTCCGAGACCGTTCCGGGTATATCTAGCTTAGGGTTTATTTTATCTTATACAGTTTATCCACACGAGTACGGGAGTTTCTGATATCTAGTGTACTTGGATATTCCGGTATGGGTTTCGTCCACAATATCGTGGTTATCGTCCACAATATTGTGGGGTTCGTCCACTATATTGTGGTTTCTGTCCACGATATTGTGGACGAAAACCCACAATATTGTGGACGGAAATCAATATATAGTGGATATCGTATAGTGGAGGCAAAATCTTAGAAGCGGGGGGCTCTAGAGCCCAACTTGTTGTCTAGAGAGTGGCGTGCATCGGGTGGGTGATGGTGCGGCAGCAGCCCCTCTTCCGCTCCCGCCCCCGCCGCCCAGCCCCCCTCGTTCGATCCCGACTTTTAGTCGGCTGAGGAAGGGGGGAGGGGGTCGTATCTCCTAAATCAATATAAATTAATACAAATGACCATATACAACGTATGTATAAGATAATTTTTTCAAAAACATTTGCAGTGTTTAATTACTTTACTTATATATAAACAACAATATAAATACAATATATACAATATCAGGTGGTATGTGTATATATAAGATATATATATATATATAAGATGTTGTATACATATACTGGTTTCAGGATTTATATATTCATGCACATTTATATAAAAAAAGATGCATCTATTCAAGAATATAAATGGTGTAGGGCCTTGTTTATATTTGTATAATTATAAAAATATGCGATATATGCATATATTTATATATATATAGCATATATAGCATATATATATATGACAGTTTAAGTTTTTAAAATTAATCAATATAAGTAAACACTATTAAAATGGGGGCGCGAAGTTTGTTAATACGTCGACAAAACCTAGTGAAACTTGTACAAATTATCGTCGGGTGGAATCATACTCGATTACATTGTCTACGATATTGTCAACCCCGGATCGGCGATATAGTGTACACGGTTCACTATATTTTAGACAAAAACCACTAGGTTTTGTCCTGCCACCCATAAAAGTGAGGCATACATATATACCTAACGGGTGTTTCTTGTCTACTGGTGACGGTCACCCAGCCTACTATAGGAAGTGACAAGTGACAGATTGAGTTGTCGGTGTGTCACATCCAACAGATAAAGTGCAAACCACAAATTGAAGAAGTCATCTCAAAAAGTCAAACTTGAAAACCATTTGTAAAACAGAGCACGGCAAATTGAGTGAAGCCCATTGAAGAAGTTGCCGTGCTCAAAGTAAAGCCGTACACCGGTGTACATCCAGAGTCACGCCGTCAATCCACCTCGTCCATGCCAGAGCCATAGCCGGAGTCGGTGTCACAGCCCTCCGACTGCAGCTCGAGGCCATAGTAGGAAGGGTTGTCATAGAAAACAGCAAGTGGAGGGACATCTACGAGGACCTCACTCTTCTTTTAACGCCGAATTTACCAAACTGCTTGACACCTTTTGACTCTCTGGCCAGCGGCACCTCTACTGCAGCAGAATTGGGCACATTTTTCACGTTCCCGCCGTTTATTTTCTCGTCAGATTCTACCCCAATTTGACCCTTACATCCCCCGATTTGGTTAATTTAACGAAAAGTTACGTTTTCGCTCGAAAACCCGAACTCGTCGCTCTTCAGATTAGCACAGCGGCAGTGATCATGACTTTGTGGCGTGTTGGCGTCACGCTTAAACGAAGGTGTGCGCATATGGCCGCAACTCGGTGTGCATGGCTGCAACTATTTCGACAACGTCATTTTACCACTGGCGGTTACGACCTGGTGGTGGGTGGTGGTGCTTGTGCGTCAAGCACCAAACTCGACCCCGACATTTTCGCCATCATCGACGACAAGGACTTTGACTCCTACGACCTCAATAACTCTCCGCACTCTCCACTTTCACCCGACGCATCGCTTGGCCGCCATTTGGTGGTGTCTGGTGGTGTTATCATCAGTGCCCACACCCATCACCTCGACCCCTCTTTTTATCGCTTTTAGATAGTGCACGACCCCAATCATGCACACTCACTGCAGTTTTCACCCTCGACCTACTCGCCCCCCTACTTCCGGAACGAATTCGCGCGGGTGCTGTTAAACCGCTTTAGGCGTTGGCCCCGCTTGGGCATTGGTTGAACAATTGTTCACTTTGCCAGCTCTTGACCTTTGTCGTCATCGAGAGCACCGCCGTCGCAATCTAACGTGCCGAATGTTAATATCGGTAGCCTACCCCGCGGGAGTAGTCAATCCCCGCGGCACACGCACGGGCTTAAGCCCCTAGAGCACACATGACAATACTAGCGTCGGCGTAGCCTTTCTAGCTGCGTGGGTTGAAAAAGACCCCTTAATGCTTTGTTCGCGTGTTCGATTAGGATTTCATATGCGTGTGACCTATATATGATCCTGACTTGGCACCTCGCGCTTTAGGTGCGACGTGCTGTCATGCGGGATACCAACTTTCGGCCCCCACATTGGGAGGGGTAGTAGATCCTCTTTAGTCACCCCTCGCCTCGAGGTGCCACGTCAGCTGTCATCTTTGCGCACTTACGACTCGCTAATAAAACCCCTAAGTTATTTTATTATCGCATCTTAGTCTTCGTTTCTCGAGTGTCTGGATGTTTCCGATGTTCGGCTTGACCTATATATATTTATATATATATATACATATAGTATATATACACACTGAACGGCATGAGATCGGCAAGCAAAAGCCAGCCCACCATCATCCCAGTGGATGTGAGAAGCAAATCAAGAGCAGGGCGGGGCCGTGACAAGATGTCACAAACCACGGCTTATCGTATACCTCAGCCGGGTTGTGACACTTGCTGTAGCAGTTTCTGTGACGAACGTATGACACGCGCAGTACGATACGCGCGAGGAGTTATGACAGTGACGAGATACGGAAATACGGATGGGTGTTACACTTGTTTGGAGATAGCGAGAATATGTAGGGCGGCGTAGCAGGGTGAGCAGACGCTCATTTTTGTTTTGCCTTCGTAACAGTGATTCCGAAAATAGCCAGGACTCGCTTAAGACCGCGAAAACAGCAGTGTTATGAGATAATTTGTAAGATACAGTATTCTTCTGCTTGTAAAGATATACATTTGTGGACTTGTCCTTGTGCGACTGCGTCAGAACTGTAATTAACAGTCTTTTTCAAAACAAAAATGTGCCTTATTACAGACATGTCGTCTGTAATGCTGAGAGTTCAACAGCAGTCCTGAAGAACGAGACCTCTGAATGGTGATGCCAGGGACGGATTTATCCGTACTGGTAAGCCTTGGAAGAGGTTGAGTGAAGCAGGCTGTTGCGACACTCGAAGTTCACCAGTCTTGCAAAGTACAGCGACAGCGGTCACAGCAGAACCAGTTGCTAATTTTGCGAACATGATTGCAGCGTTGAGAATTATGTACTGGGCTATTTCGGGAAGTGACATCCTGCTGGAGCAAAGCACCAGACGGTAAAGCCAGGGACGGATTCATCCGTACTGGTACGCCTGAAGGCGTGGAGCGAAACAGGACTGTCAGTGGACACCATCACGACAGCATTCTTTGTGGTCACTTGACTCATGCTGGCGTTCTGCTGACTTACTGCGTGGACCAGAGACACTGAGGGCAGAGGCAACCTTGCTGGACATCTGGGAGAGCCAATATAAGACCGGGTCACAGATGGAACCTTGCTCACCAGTCGTGGACGAGATTATCCTGGCAGTGATTGCTACTTAGAGCAAAGCACTGAAAGGTGAGGCCAGGGACGGATTCATCCGTACTGGTAAGCTGGGAAGTGTGGAGTGAAAAGAGCCTTCACACCAGTATCTCTTCTCCACCAGAAAGGTAGCAACGGAATCCAAGACTGACCGTCAGGATCAGCAAAGGGCAGAGAGGCGTGCCCAGAGAGCGATACGAGTGAGCCCGCACTTTACAGAGCTGGAAGGAGAGGAAGGGGCTGCCGGTGGCCAGCCTGAGGCCCAAGCACTAGTACAGCCTGAGGCACAAGCACCAGCACAACTGCAAGCCCAGGCCCAGGAGCCGTTAGTAATCTTTGAAGAAGACATGGAGTACACTGACTACGCCCGTGTCAACCTTGGTACGCTGCCCAACTACACGGGCACCAAGGAAGAAGATCGGCCCAAGTTCCTGAGGGAGTTCGCCGACATGTGCGAGAATTTCGTACGGCAGCACAACGCCAACGTCAGGAAGAAGCTCAGGTCCGGGGCTGGCACTCTCACCGAAGCACAGATGAAGACCCTGAGAGAGACTCCCCCTGACTTTGAATATCTGTGGGACATCGTCCCCGCGTGTCTGGCTGGAGAGAACTCACAAGCTCTCAGCTGGTGGCGCGAGAACTATGAAAGAGGGGGGGTAGTGGCCTCCAACATGGACCGAGTCCTGAAGGACACTAGCGAGCATGGCCCACTCGAGGGTACCATTCCATGCGCTAGGCCCCCTTTCAATGAGATGAACACTGGCACCACGTGGGTGATAGCGAGGCCGGTGACGAACCAAGACACCCAAGGGGAGGTTTCCGACGAATATCTGACTGATGGAACCTCCCTGAAAGGCTTGACGGGACGTGATGGCACCCGTGATACCCAGTACTTCTACGCGCTCAGGGGCTTCATCGCTGCCCTTGACAAGAAGTTCATGATGAAAGGGACTCAAGAGAAAGTGGATCTGTTGACACAGAAGCCACAGGAGGTGGGGCAGGATGGGCTGACCTACATGAAGATGTGCCAACGCAGGGAGATGCAGCTCAACACTGGGAAGGTGTTGAGCGATGAAGAGCTGCGTACCTTCATCGAGGACTGTGTGGACAACCTACGCATCAAGGTCTTCCAGACGCGGGTGAAGGAGCAACTGAGGGCACAGTTCCCGCCACCCAATCGGGTGACCTGGAAGGACCTGGAGGCCATCGTCGAGGTTCAAGACAAGCTCAAGGGCGATGCAGAGTCTTGGATCCTCACCTTCCTCCAGGAGATCACCAGACGATGTGGCTGCCAGTACTCCACCTGGGAGGCGCGACAGCATGGCCTTGACCTCAAGGCCATAAAGAACTCGATCAAGAAGATTGAGTCCTCTGAGGTGGTGCAGTCAGGCGAACCGGAGAACAGCAAGAAGGTAGACACGCCACCTTCTAAGAAGATGAAGAAGGAGGTGAATGTGGCCGAAAGAGCTAAGAAGGCCTCCTACAACAAGACGCCACCGCCAGCAGAGGGCGTGCGTACGAACGACAAGCCCAAGTGCTTGCGCTGCTTTGGAGGGGGCTGGCATGAGTCCGATCCCGAGCAGTGCAGGAGTGGTTATAAACACGTCAAGATGCCTGCTGGATTCCACGAGAGCAGGCTTGGCTCCAGCAAGTGGTGGGACGCGGAGAACGCCGCTTGCGCATGTACAATCTGAAGAACCGCTTCAAGAACTCTGACTGGGGCATCCTGGTGACGGACTGGCAGCAGCTGTCCAACGACGAGAAGGACAAGTACAGAGCCAAACAGTCACCGGAGGACAAGCAGAAGAGCACCACTGGCAATCCCGAGGCGTTGAAAGCAGAGTACCAGGGCATGGTGGCTGCTAGGAAGACTGCCAGTCGTGCGGGCAGTGTGAAGTCGCAGGTGCTGTCCGAGGATGAGGGCTCCGACGAGGAACCAGTCGCAGCGCACGTCGCGGAGAGGGAGACTCACACCGTCGATGCACGCGCGCACCACCATGGCAGCGCAGGGGTAGGAGTGTCGTCTGGCCCTCCAACCGAGTTACTCACAGCCATCCCTACAAAATAGGGATTATTCCAAAGGCTTGGACGGCACCATTCCGGGCGCCCGGAACCGTCCTGAAAATATTTGGTAAAATTCCAAGCCTTTGGAAACCGCCAGGAATTGCAAGGTGAAGCTTTGGGTTTTTCCCTAGGAGTCCTATGGGGTTCCAAGCCGATGGTCCTACGGGGTTCCAAGGGGCTGGACCGAAATTTGTTAGTCCAATGGGTCCTGGTCGATTCCAAGCCGTTGGACCTATGTCCTCGGATTACGTATGACCGAAGTCGTCGGTCCAAGGCGGTTCCAACGGTTTGGAATTCATTTTTGACAATTCCAAGCCTTTGGAACTTTCCAGTCTGAGGTCGGCAGTCTGAAATCGGAGGTTCAACGGCTTGGAACCCCATTGGACCGGTCTCCGCGCAGCACGGGCGTGGTTTCAAAAGATTCCAAGCCTTTGGAACTTGCTAGTACGAGTAATGAAGCTCGAACCCGGAGGCTCAACGGCTTGGAACCCCATTGGACCGGTCTCAGCGCAGCACGTGCGAGGGTTTCAAAAGATTCCAAGCCCTTGGACCTTGTTAGTACGAGGAATGAAGCTCAAACCCGGAGGCTCAACGGCTTGGAACCCCATAGGATCGGTCTCTGCGCAGCACGGGCGTGGGTTTCAAAAGATTCCAAGCCCTTGGACCTTGTTAGTACGAGGAATGAAGCTCGAGCCCGGAGGCTCCACGGCTTGGAACCCCATAGGACCGGTCTCTGCGCAGCACGAGCGTGGGTTTCAAAAGATTCCAAGCCCTTGGAACCCCATAGGCCCAGTCTCTGGGCAACACGGGAGCGTGTTCCGAAATTCCAAGCCCTTGGAACTTCCCGATCTGAGAGCGGAACGCTATGAGCAAGTGCTTGATATATAGACTGATAATTCTCTGGACCGATCATTCTTGCTACGTGCAGTTCAAGACCGTCCAAGCCTTTGGAACGATTATGGAAGTGATATCTTATGGTGTCCAGGCTTAGTCCAATGGTTTGGAACCGCTTCGGAACTTGCGTTTGACGGATTCCAAGGCGCATCCAAGCCTTCGGAACCCCTTTGGAACTCCAGGTAAGTTAGTATTATCTGTACAATGCGTGTTATATATTACAATATATTTACAACTGGTAGGTTCTGACTTGGCAGCACGTGGTGCTCAACGAGACCGATACACTAAGTGAAGTGACTTGGAAGCTGTTAAATTGGATCCAAGGCGCCCGTAGTCCCGGGTCCACTGTTGACCTTGTTCTGAGCAGAGTGCTACTCCGAACGAGGCTTGCCTCAAATCCGGCGACGCGTTAAAGCGGCATGCACCATCGAAGAAAAGCAATCCCTTTCGTGGGGCTGAGTCTGGCTCGTGTCCCTGTTCGAGACAACAACCACACCAGAGCACTCTTCCTTTCAGGAGAAATGCTCCTCGAAAATCGCACCCCGGTCTCTAACGGGCCCCAATCTTGTGGAAAGGGATGGACGATTTTCGAGCCTGGCCACTTCCGGTGTGCTACTCGTGTAGAGTAACCCACCCGTTGCGGTCAGTACTCTCACCGTCCAGCATCCCCATGTTAAAGGAGGCTTCTATGACGGACGGGCACTAGGTGGTCCGTGCAGGCAAGATAATTGGCATTAATTGCCTGCATTCGCGAAGCACTCCAATTTGAGATATGCATCCTAAAGTCCGAAATCCAGTGTTCCGAAGCTGACCCACGAAATCTAACGTAGAGCAAAAAAACAAATCCAAAATTCGAAAATCCAGCATCCCGAAGACTGAAATCTGAAAATCTAACGTAGAGCAAAATCAGCCAAATCGAAATTTCGAAATCTAACGTAGAGCAAAAAAACCAAATCCAAAATTCGAAAATC